>JAHZND010001322.1:4550-17791 GCA_027744115.1 Acrocyrtus sp. NNG-2020
GAAAAGAAATAAGCTCATTATCAAAGTCACTTTTACGAATATCCCAAAATACCACACAGCACTGTAAAGTGTCCCTTTCAAAAACCGAAATGGGTACGTTTCGGGCAAACACTGTCTGCGTAAAAGCACTCCAAAAACGGCTACAAAATGGAGGTGAAATGATCCGTACTTTTGAGATGCAGGTCTATTATCATTACTAAAGTTCATAATAGGAGCTTGCTATATTTTCCTTGCACTTGGAATGCCATCTTTAGATCTCCCTTTTACAACGGAAATAGCCTATTCCCATTCTCGTCGATTTTCCCCATAATAAACTTTTTCTCCTTGGGTAATGATGATAACGAGTACCAACATCAACCATAAAGGCAATAATCATCGCCATTTATTCCGCTCGGATAATGAACGAGTGGCTGTGTCTGTGCTTCGCCTAAGAAAAGCGGAGAATGTGGCCTGGTTTCCCCTCCAATGTTTTGTAATTCTATCCTCACTCATTTTCTCCATAAGGGGAAAGGATACTTTTTTTCCTTCCCTTTAAGTAATTGAATTAGGAGAAAAGTTTTAAAATTAAGGAAGAGGAAGAACCTATTTCCGTATACCAATTTCCCAAATTTTTTTCCAGCATTTCCAAGCAGAAGGTTGCGTAATGTGGCACGAAAATAGTAAGAAACGCTGAAATTGTAACGCAGTCCTAACAAACTTTCCCAGAATTAATTAAATGATGGAAAATGGAGAAATACTATAAGGTACGTTTACCTTTGGTCATATGCTGCAGTAGCTTCATCTACCAAGTCATCAACTTGTCTTTTATTTTTACCAGAAATACTTTCAAGTTGTTGGCAACGCTTCATAATGCTCATGTTCTCTTTCAGCAGCTTGTCAATTTGCCCTCGAAGTGAGGAATTCTCGCAAACGACAGAGTCAAATTGAGACGTCACCTTCGGAGAAAAAACGTTGAATTTAAAATCTAACCGGTAGAAATTTGATTTCAAGCGCGTATAGTTAAAACGACTTTATTATGCACCCTGAGCACTCACAGTCTCCAACTTTCTTTTTGTCGTGTACTCCTTCGAGTCAAACTGGCCTGGCGGAAGTTTCTCAAGTTTGTCCGTTTCACTGCCACTTCTCCCCGAAGAGCTTATTGGAAGTGATGATGATGCAAGGGCAGAGCTACTCATCTCAATTCTATTTTTTAACTTGGTCCCGTGACACGAGGCAGCCGCCAACTTTTTTTCTACTTCACTAATGATCCTTGTCTCTTCCTTTACTTGCCTCTCCATCGAACATGTATTGGTTTAACAGGGCCTCAACTTTCTCCCAGTTTGACCGCTCAACCACTTCATTCCTCTTTGTAGTATACCAGTGAAGCTCCTCTTCAATAGCTCGATTCTCGTCTTCCAAAGTTTTTATAGTTTTTCTACAAATTGGAATTAAAAAGGTGAAGGATTATAAAAAAGGCAAGCAGGGAAGTGGAAGGTTACCGTGATAAAATCAGAAAAACAAGTTTTTTCTTCCAGTGGCACCTGCCCTCCCCTCATTAATATTACTATTATTGCTATCAGCAAGATGTTTTTCCCAGTTCCTAGATTTCCCCCTTTCCTCAAGTCAGCTTTTTTCAACTCTTAATGAAAATAAACGAGAGTAAAAAATCGGACGAGATTTTTTCTCTCCCACAAAAATCCTCACTTTTGCTGAGCAATGGCAGCAGTTGATTCTTCGAGATAAGCCTTCTTGTCATTCTCCATTAAGCGCAATTGCCTTGCAAGACGGGAACACTCTTCCCTCGCCAGCGTTTCCGTATTATCCTCATTACTACTGCTCACGCCGCCGGAATCTCCACTTCCCTTTCCTCCAGCACGCCCAACCATGATGACTCCTTTTTAAAAAGTTTTCACTGAAAATATAAGAAATTAGGAAATTAAGAGCGCGAATTCTCTCCTGTTTTTCCCAGTTTTATGCGTAGCTGTCTTTTTGGCAGGAGGGGATAAAAGGAATTTAATCCATTTTACAGAAATTACTTAAAACGGGAGCTTTAGAAATTCCTCCGTTGAAAAAATCTCTTCCGCTTTGATCTTGTTTTTCCTGGGAACTTAACCTGAATATTTATTGACAGATGAGATCATTGAACTGACTACAAATATCACCCGTCCTTATACAAAAAGTTCTTTTTATGGGAAAAGTCCAATCTTAAAAAAGAGCACTTAGTATTCCTGTAATGTTCAAAATTGAAGACATGACGAATTCTGAAGGGTTGTAAGCAGATGAGATGAAGATGGATGAGGGAATAAAAAGCAAACAAGGTGGATGTTGGAATATGTATAGCGTTTCTATCAATCTATTTTATGTTTTTTTTGTAAAAATATAATGCATTATTTTGTTTACTTATTTTTAAAGGAGATTTTGTTTGATCTTCTTTGTTTACCTTTCCCTGTCAGATTTTTCTGTAAGTTTTCGGACGTGTGATGGAGTTCTGAAGGGAACGAAGTTATCAGACTCTTGTCTATTCTGTTTTTTGGAGATTTTATTACAAAAACAGGACTGAAATGCGAATTGTTGGTGAATGGAATTCGGAGAAAGAAAATAAGCAGAAAACTTTTTTTTTGTAAAGTGATGCTGCAGATATTCAGGAAAGGACTGGCACAAGAACTATTCTTTATGAAGAAACTTCTTCCTCCTTTTTCTTGTTCATAAGTAAACAACAAGAGGATACATGCTTCACCAAAAAAAGTACCTGGAATGGCTGGAGTGTTTATTTGCAACACGAACACAAAAAAATATATAATTCCGACGTGATAAGGCTGAAGATGATACGAAAACTGGGTAGTCCAACTGCGATATCGATATTATTACATGCATTTTTTAACATGACGCTTTTTTCTTTGTATTGGGGAAGAGTGGGTAGATCGCTTTCACTTTTTTTTCTGGGTTAGGCTTTCAGTATTGATCAAACACTTTTTTATGCTTTCCTGGATCAAATCCTGGGCATTTCCGACTGGAAGTTGTTTCCCCGCTGCAAATGGAGTTTTTACTTACTTTCACCTCAAACACCCATTCCAAAAATACCTTTGGTCGCGCAGTCCTCATCTGCATAGCATAATTAGGTAGAGTGTGCTTTGCGTGCTGGACAAAGTTTGCACAGTGTGAGAAAAGGTGACGGTGATAAAATGCTCAATGCTCAAATAAAGTTATATTGCTAAAACAGGGTCACAGTTTATTACATTTAATTAACATATCTGAGGTGTTTACACGAATAATAGTTTATTATTTAGTAGCTTTATATTTTCTGCATGACTAAACAAAGAAATTTTTACTCACTACCAATTTTTAGTGGACACTTTTTGAACTGAGAAACGAGTTTTGGGGCAGATTAAATACACTGAATCAGAAAAGTTACCCATTTTAATACATTACATTCTACATTTTTACATAGTTATTGCAAAGTGTGCTTCCTAAAGTAAATGGGGCGAGTCCGAGAGAGAAACAGTTTGTACCGATAATGAGATGACAATTTATTAACCGACATAGTTTTGTTTACATATAGACTTTAATTAAAATTAAAAGTAGAGTAATACAGAAAGATTTTTAATTTTAAAAGCATTCGCGGAATTTTCAGTATTGGTTTTTGATTATGTGGCATTCTACTTACTTTTATACGTGGTGTAACTAACCACGCTACATTTTAACAGGGGCTTTATATTTATTGAGGGACATTGACATAGGTATTAATGTATTTTTAGAATAAGACTGACCCACAACCAGACGTATTAACGTATATACAGTGAAATAATACAAAATAATGTTTACCACTCATTTTTATTAAAATACACAGTACGAACAACAGTCTACATTTAGTACAAATATTTTAGACTAGAAAAAAATGAGACCTTTTGTCCTTAAGTGATACGCATAGTGCAGGGTTCTCGGCAACCTTCCGGGATTTTTTTTATTATATAAATGCTGAAACTGGACAGAATCTGAAACGATTTTGGAATGTGATCCTAAACACCGTCAAAAAATTTTTAATCTCGGATGATGCACTCTCTGCTTCTACCCGCCTTTCACCGTTCCACCTTTAGAGCGCTTACATACTGCGGGCGAAAAAAAAACTTTTGACTTTTTTTATAGACTTAGAGGAGCCTGGGTGAATGACCGAGTTTTTGAATTTTCTACTCCATCCTCATGAATCCTTTATGACTGGAAATAGGTGTGCACTTAACTGTAACAACGCACACTACTCTCTAATTCTACCCAAACTAGAGCGACTTCGTGTATACTGTAAAACTGTAGATAGTTCAGAGAAATTTTTGTTTATTTTTTGTAAACTGAGCCTGACGAAAAAAGCAAACGATCGGTAGTACCAATAAATAAACATATTTACATAAAGATAACCTACTCTACAAGAAGGAGCATGAAACTCCTGGAATTACACATTTTTATTACTAGTTCTGGAGAACAGTATTCAACTCCCGGTGAATGCCAGCCAGCTCGTCAATCCTCTCGGCAAGTTGGCTATTCAACGCTTCCAGCACTTTCTTCTGTGACTCTGAAAAAAATTACATTTGTAATTATCATAAGTGGATGCGGAATTAGAATCGAGCAAGTCCTTGATTCCTTGAGTTACCTTGAGTCCCAAGTGCAGCCTCCAGCTGGTCCTGAACCTGACGTAATGTGGCTCGAAGAATATCGTTCTCCTTTAGAAATTACATGAAAAATATACAAGGAATAGTATGAAAAAGCAATCTTTCAAAAAACTACTATTTTTAGTATGAAAGAAAAAAATAACAGAAAAAAGTCATTTCCTCCCCTTTATTAGATTTTATAGGCCTGGGGTTACTTTTATAAATGAAATTATCTCATTGTGCAACCCCTTCTTCTTACCTTCACCGAGTCGTTGTTGTTGAACTCTTTGGTTGACTCCTTCAACACCCGTATCTCCTCTTCCTTCCCTTTCAGTGCCTGATTGTAATATTCCACTTTCTCCCGAAGAATCCCCAACTCCTTCCGTATCTCGGCGGCAGCGTCGGAATCCCCCTTTGCCGCCTCAGCCTCAAGAGCTCTCTGCTTCAAGCGCTACTTTCATTGTCCGAGTTTGTTTTTGCGTTCCACCAAGAAACCGTGCAGAAAACCAAAATACATTCCGGCGATGGACATGGTAGTTGATGAACATGTTTCCATTATAATCGTGACATTTTTTTTCAGGCAGGACAACGACCAAGATAGAATGGCAGGAGAGTGCATAACATACACAAAAGAATATAAAGTTCCTTTTTGTAATGAATTCAAGCATGTATTTTTATACAGATAAGAAAAGCTACTATTTCAAATTCCTCGCTCAAAGTGCGTAACGGCGTATCTTGAGTTTGCCGAACAATTTTATTTTTAAAAAGCTAAAATTTTTGTCTGTCCCTTCTCAACTTTTTCATAAAGTGACATATTATTCACATTTATACCTGGGAAAGTTTTCTGTATTTATGAATATTTTTTTCAGTTTTTGACTTTTTCCACTTTTACCCAACCAAGATAGAATGGCAGGAGAGTGCATAACATACACAAAAGAATATAAAGTTCCTTTTTGTAATGAATTCAAGCATGTATTTTTATACAGATAAGAAAAGCTACTATTTAAAATTTCTCGCTCAAAGTGCGTAACGGCGTATCTTGAGTTTGCCGAACAATTTTATTTTTAAAAAGCCAAAATTTTTGTCTGTCCCTTCTAAACTTTTTGATAAAGTGACTTATTATTCACATTTATACCTGAGAAAGTTTTCTGTATTTATGAATATTTTTTTCAGTTTTTGACTTTTTCCACTTTTGCCCAGCTTACATAACAATCTGCCAGAAAAGTGCCTAAAAATCCTGTTTAAAAATGTATATGGGTGGATGGCTTGTAACTTCATTTAATAATTGTGCTTCAGCTACAGTCGTACTTTGCACGCCTCCTTTCTGCCTACTTCTACAACGCACGTACTAAATGAACTCGGCATGGATGGAGCAGCAGGGAAGATGTGAAACTTTTGCAATTTTTTTTCGCTGCTTCTTTTAATGGTCAACAGTGACTTGAACCTTGTCATACCTTTTTCCCAGAATGGAGTTATCCTCCCGCTCCCCACTTTTCCAACATTGTCAGGGAAAATAGGCTGAAAACTGGGGATGGTGAAGCATGCAATGTACTTCATGAGAAACGAGTGTCTACAACTGGAAGCTACATGACTGGCGATGGCATTCAAGAAAAATTGGAGTTTTAGTAAAAAAGTTCCCAGGGGATTTGTCACGACTTACTTTTATAACGTCCGCTCTGTCCTCCTTCCTTCCACCTACTGGAAGAAGGATGACGAAGTGTACATGCTCATTTTACACGCACTTTACTACTCCTTTCACCATTCTCTTACTTTTTTTCCATTTCCTCCCAGCTAAGTATATTTTTTTGCAGGGGACAAGGAATCGGTGTAGATTTTTTTAAGTGTCTGTATGTGCACTTTCCTCACATTTTACGCACATTTTTATGCAATTTATCTGCCAAACATCTTCCCCTTTTTATTCCTTGTGTAGTGGCTGCCCAGGTTTTAGTGGTGAAAAGGGAAGCCCCAGCTTTTAGGTACAAAAAATATAACTATCCCGCTTCCACTTTCACCTAAAATGTCTAAAAAAGTCTACGCAGAAAAAAACACATTTTCTCCCTCAAATGTGCACTTAAAAATGGTAAAGCCAATATGTCTTGGTCTGTCTAGCGTCTTGCTACGCTTCCCGCCGAAGAAAAAATACAAAGCGGAAGTATATTTTCTGCTGGAGTCATCTCGTCAGTAATGTTTCCAGTCACTTTCGGAGCATTAAAACGGTTCTGAACCTAACACGTCATAAAATAGACATTGCCTTTTCCCTCCAACCAACGCTGTGGTGACTTGACTCTACGACTTGTTTTTAATACATTAGCTCCAAACGGGGCTGTGTGAGCAAAATGCCTGAAATCATTCCAGAAATATGATGAATGGGATTGGTACGTGCTTGTGTGCGTGAAGGGAAAATGGGAATTATAAGAACCACCTCATCTCTTCATGATTGCTTCTTCCATTCCCTCCATTATTGCAGTCTGCCTGAGTGTTACTTTACAATGAAGTTATGTGCGGGAAGTGAATGAAGACACTTTTTTTCTCTTCTCTTTAAAAAAATACTAGCGGCTACAGTGTTATAGAGCGGAATCTAAGCAAAAAATATATAATGCATCCCTGTAGATAATTTATAGCCGCTACTTCATCAGTTAACACTAACTGTGCGATATGGCCATTATCTCGAATGAGTTATGATGGGGTATGATAAGACCAAATATTAAAATGTGATTTAGCGATTTCTATCTACATTAATCATAATGATTTCTTTCCTATTATGTGATTACCGCAGTAGTAAAAAATGAAAATTGTTCGGCGGAGCGGCGGAAGCCTATAATTTTTTATTATTTGCAATTTTCTTCTTCTGAACTTACCTCTGTGCCAAAGCCAGTCTCAGTCGTTCATTCTCATATTTGAGATTAATCTCGGGGGACTTGTCCTGTCTTCCCAGTGTGTTCGCTCCGTGCTTCGGACTATCAATACAGTTCTGCGGAGGGAGTGGCAGACCTCCAGGACATTTTGTGAGTAGAGGGGAACCCATTTTCATTAATGAGTTTGCATTCGCATCACTCAGCGCTAAAGAGTTGCAATCTCCTCCTGGAATCATCTCTCCTCCTCCACCACTGCCACCCCCACCATTAATCCCGTTCTGCTGTTGCTGCTGATTATGTTGATTTAGCTGGGCTGCTGCAGACATTAAAGCGTTTTGCGTCTGTAGCCCTTGCAAAATTTGACTTCGTTGGAGGAGTGGACTTGCCATCACACTTGGTGGTGGAATTGGCCCTGTAGTGTTCCCCTGGACAATGTTCCCCTGCTGCTGATGCTGTTTATTTGTTGTACACCGGGAAACGGCTTCCTTGATCTCTTGAAATTGCTCGTAAAACTAGAAATAGTCAGATTTATCAGACTTAGCTGTATTCTCTTAATTGCCTGTTTTAATGCAAACACATAATTTTTTTTCGCTTTTTCCTCTTCCCTCCAAAAAGCATCCCTCTCTCCTTTCCCTTATTTTTTTTTCACTCAACCTCCTTCTCCATTTCTTTTAAAGCTGAACAACAATTCCCCTTATCTTTATTTTTCTTCACATAATAATATCCATTATAACAGTATAAATCCTATCTCTACTACGCGTTTTTTATTCCAACGGGTGGTCTACTCCTATATATGCATGCATTACTTCCTTCCCCACTTTTTTTAGACTTCTTATCTCATTCCATTCCCCTACTTGACGTAGTCGTAGTCATTATCATTATTATTCATAGACTTTTTTTCTTGGATAGCTCATGCATTCTTATTCCTTATACAAAAATCCTATAATCATCTTTCTACGTACATTCTTCTACTCTTTTTTTAGTAGCCAATCCGCCACACTCCACTCTTTCCTCATTTCTTCTACCCCCATTCCTCCAGCGTACGCAGTGCATGCAGGGAGGATATATATTTTTTCTCTCTATTATTCTTTATCCCATTTCCCAAGATCAAGATCCATTTTCTTTCGTGTCACTTAAAGTAACTGGAAGTATCTATCTCTCGTTCTCGATGGAGCTCCCTTTCTCCTTCCTGGAATGAGGAAGAGAATAAAACCTCCCCTTTAACTGGGAGGAAGCTTTCCCCAAAAAGAGAATTTTCCAGTTGGGAGCCGTGTAAGTTCATAGTATTTAAACGAGCTCAATGCAAAGTTGCAAGGTGTAAATAAAAATGTGGCCGTAGTGGCTCCAAGAAAAAGAATATCATTTGTGCATGCGGATATAAAGGTCCTAAGAAAAGATGGTTAAGACGGAGTAAGTATTATTTGTGTTGTTGCTGTGTGACTCTGGTTCTGGTTGCAAGTGTCGTGTGCAGCAGGGCATGCATTATAGGCATAAAATTAGAAGGGTGAGACGTTTCTCACGAGGTCTCTAGAGAGCTGTGGGACGGACGAGGTGAAATGTGTTTTTCGTGCATTTTCTGCAAACATATGCAAAGTATGTAGCATTGCCGCCAACGAGATGGGATAACGATATTTTCCCTTTTTCAAAGAAAATATTTTTTATTGAAGATTTTTTTCTCCCCATTGTTTTTTATGGTTTTTCGAATAAAGCGGATTTTCTTTGGACAAGGATAATAGGACATTTTCTTGTAGAAAGAAGACTTTCTTCCCTTTAAACAGTGCTGATGATGGAAGATTAAGTTTTTATAAATGGTGTGCACGTACTACCCCCTTAATAAATGTGCGGGGGAAGTGCAGGAGTGCATGTGTGAACCGCACCGGAAGCCTTTAAAATATTGCCCTTTCAACAGTACTGGAAGGAGCTCGGAAAGACTTGACGTGCTAATGCACGGCATGTCCCATAAAATGTGCAGGGATGGTCATAAATAATAAAAAAATATATACTTAATTTTACACATTCCTTCAGCGTGTGTTGAAACGGATAAGAAAAGCCGCTGGCATGTCCCCCATCTACAATCACTATTCATATCAGAACCTCACTTAAATTTGAGTGCTGAAGTTGTTAGGCTGCCTTTTTTTTAAAAAAAATCGAGCTGATAACCGTACCTCCTTCTCCATACTTGGTAACCAGTGAGCCAATATGCGCTCGTTTATTTTCTGCCAGAAGCATTTTTTTTCAAACTAGCTCGAAAATGATTAAATGATTGTTCTCTGAAGCGCACTATGAAAAGCAAATATAATAATTGGAAATGCAGCCGTTAGCTTTGAAGAAGACATCCTATCAATTTTGTGTTAACAACTTTAACACAAAATTGATATGAGTTTCCACACTAGAACGGAATAATAAGATGACGGTGCGGTAGTTACATGCGAGGAGGTTTCAGTGAATATAAAATTAATGCACATCTTCTTGCATATGCATGCTATTAGCATGCTCCGCACACTCCACCTTTACAATTCGCCACCTCGGGCATAGTATCCTGGCGTGCACCTACTTGCATAATGTTATGGATATGACTCTATCTTAAATGTTTTATCATGGGAGAAAGAAAACTCAGCCAGAAGAAAGGAAGTTTTGCAGCTACGTGTACTTCCTACAAGTTCTGGTGAGTGTTTGCTCCGAGTCAAAATCAACAAGAAAAGGAATTGAGCCCGTTTTTTCTTTTGAAAATCGCAATTTGCAACGGAATTTGAAACAATTGAAAAAGTAATGTGACTGTTTTCTCGGTCCGGCTCAGCAAAAAAATATATAAAAAAATAACTTGAGCCGGCATTTACTACATTTCTCTCCGAAGAAACATCTCATCCAACTGAGCCAGCAACAATAACAATTTCTGTTTACTTTTATAGTCAGCAAAGTGCTTGTAGCCTAGGCGGATTCTTTTCTCTGGAATACGAGAAGCTGGAGCTGGAACCAGTACATATTCACTTTATCCATTATCTAGTAGAAAAGATGTTTTCCATTTCTATATCCCTTCTTTAGCCCTATTTTTCCACTGTCCTCTATTTTTTCCGTGATGCGGCGCGCATTCCTGGATGCCCTTCTATTCGTCCTATTTCTATTGGAAGGGTAATGGAAACAAATGGGATGTTGGAGCGGAACTAAAAAAATATGTGTTCGGATTACGGATGATGGTCGTTCTCATCATCATCATCCTCGTTTATCCACCAGGCGAAAGGGAAAGTATACGGAACGGAGAAGAAAAAAAAGTGTCAGTTCAATGTCCAACGAAAAAAGGGATACTGCGCTAGAAGAAAAATGCCAATGTCCTCCATCCAACAATAACAAAGCAAAAAGGGAGTATTTTTTACTCGATTCCTCCATCTAAACTAGTGAAATGGACTCCGCTTAAGCCATTCAAACTGTTATTTTACTTCCCGTAATTGGTCCATTTCTCTACCGACTATCTCCCTGGACTCGTTGAACTTTTTTTAGTGCGCTCGGTGTGTGGAGTTAACAAAGCAGTTTTGCTTCCCATTCCGTATTGTTTTTTTGTTTTTTTTAGATTTTTTTCCGCAATGCAAAAACTTAAAAATGCTTTGTTCGAGGAACTGGGTAAAAAAGGGGGAAAACGGGTGTAGAACTTGTTTTGCCGGACGAAACAAGCTGAGGGATCACATTATCATTTACAAAGAAGATAAAGAAAGCAGCAAGATAAGACGAGGAGAAAATGTAAAATTCAATGAGATGAGATTTGGATGTACTTTCTGCTACAGATTTGTAGTAAACAATTTCATGCGCCTTTTTTTTAAAAAAAATAAACTTTTTCTCGGTACTTTGGCATCTACAACCAGAAAATTTTTTTACAGGGTGCGTACAATCGACTACTCTCCTCACTGATAATTTAGAAGCTACAAAGATCCTACCTAGCAATCTAGGAATCAATAAACAAAAACCGTAAAAGACATTTGCAACAAAGGAGCGCATTTTTTTCAAAAAAATGGGCACGGATTTTAGTAGAGGAGCTACCTATTTTACTTTTTGCGAAAGGAAAGTACTTTCTCATCGTGTACTATCTTGAGTTTGGTATGTTCGGTGAAATAAATCTTGCCGTGAAAGTTTTTTTCAACTCTACTTTTAAGGCACATGGAAAATCTACAGATTTATGACATTTTCCCTTGGGAAATTCTATTAAAAAAGGATACAAAGATCCTACCTAGCAATCTAGGAATCAATAAACAAAAACCGTAAAAGACATTTGCAACAATGGAGCGAATTTTTTTTTCAAAAAAATGGGCACGGATTTTAGTAGAGAAGCTACCTATTTTACTTTTTGCGAAAGGAAAGTACTTTCTCATCGTGTACTACCTTGAGTTTGGTATGTTCGGTGAAATAAATCTTGCCGTGAACGTTTTTTTTTTCAACTCTACTTTTAAGGCACATGGAAAATCTACAGATTTATGACATTTTCCCTTGGGAAATTCTATTAAAAAAGGGCAAAATGTAGAAAGGAAAGAAAGCCGTCGCTAATTTATCAAAGGAGAAGGAATCCCACTTAAAAGCACATCGCACATGACCGCTCTCAAAGCTGTTAACTGCTGACAGGATTTTTTCCTTTATTTCAGGAATGTGAATAGATTCGGTGGGAAAAGGGACTTCGTACTTGGGTTACTTAAAGCTCCGCCAGGTAAAAAAGTCTATTACGGAGTGGAAGAAAAAAGGATGAGAAAGATTAGATTAATGACTGCGGAAGTCTATTACTAAAAAACACAGGGCATGCTTTGCCGCCCACAATACACGTATAAACTTTTTTTTGTAGGGATGCAGCAAGTCAAACTATAAAAAAGCTTTCTCCCTTTTTACTCCACTTTTTACTCGCCAGTGCCATTTCCGCCTTTTTCTACTAGCCTTGTCAGGTTGTATTTCATCGACATGTTGTTATATTACCATTTAGAAAAGGATATTATTTTTTAGGGAGGTAGCCTCAGAATTCATGCATCCAAAAAAATGTACATCAGCCACCAGCCACCACACCACTACCGCCATCGTCATCATATCCGCATCGCAAATCCGCTTGTAAAAACGAATCCGAAGTAAAAAGGAAATAGGCTTTCCCACCCTTGGGAAAATAGGATGAAGTGCGCCATTCCACTATATTTATCCTCTTTTTTTCTTCTTCGGCTCAGTTTCCCTTCGTTTTTGGTTACATTACACAATGTCCACGCTAATTTTCCTTTCCTGTCTCCATCCTTCTTTTTCACTTAGCGAGCCATTTTTATTTCAGGAAGAGAAGATGCGGCTTGTGCCATAGCCATCCTGAGCCACCCACATGTGAAAGCTATTTTTTGTGGACGGCTGCTGCTACTACTACTCCTTTGATTGGATTAGTGAGGTCGTATACTAAACTCGAATGATTGTATTTTTTGGGTGTTGCATCATCATAAACAGGAAGCGAGCGGAAGACACCACGCCATTTCCATTGTGCTCGGAGTTCAGAGCGAGTTCCGAACCGATTTTTATCTATCCATCCGTATACAGCAATTTCCGATGTCGTTCCTTTTTACAAACGTGACGGCAAAAAAAAAGAATCCCGTGAGAATTTGCTATACTTTTTGAGGCTCTTTTCACGCATCATTTGTTTAGTACACCGTGTGGAGTCGATCAAAGACTAAATAAATCAGCAGGGTTAGAGCCACACATTTCAGAGACTATTGTTTTAGCATGTAAAAAATTGTATGGATATATCCTGTGGCATTTTCCAATTTGAGCG
>JAHZND010001323.1:0-43538 GCA_027744115.1 Acrocyrtus sp. NNG-2020
TCGGAAATGTGAATAACAAAGTGGAACGAAATGTGTTTAGCAAATTTTTTTTTCTGCTCATCTCCATGCAAGAGCATGACGTGGGTAGAGGGAAAGGAAGGAAAGTAGTAGTGAGTAGTGCGAAACAGGATAATGTAACAGTTAAAACCCTACAGGCATAAAAAGTAGAATTTTGTCGTGCTGCGGTAAGTAAAAAAGGATGATAACGGTGGATAGTTGGTAGTGGCAGTGGAAGGAGGGAGAGATGGTGGATCTGGTGGATGGAGAAGAAGATTTAGTTACTGAGCGAGACTTACGAAACGCTTCTGTGGTATAATTCAACTTGAGTTTAAATTAGTGAGCAGTTACTCTTTTCCTCTTGCTGCTTTACTTCTCTAGATAAATGGGGTAATTATAATTGCCCTGTCTCCAGAAAACGCGGATTACAGGATTTAACCCTAGACCTTGAACAGTTTAGGCTGATGGGTATGACTGGAATTCAATAATGGGTGGAATTACTTATTTTTTTACAAAAATTCCAATGAAAAGAGGGAAGCTGGCAAGTTTTTGTACAGCTGGAGAGCAAGGAGAAGGCAGTTCTGGAATAATTGCAGGGAAATAAATGCACAATGAAAAGATGATTTATCCCCCTCTTGGGAAAAGTCCAACAAGGCAATCAAGCAGTAGCAGCAAGCAGCAGCAGCTCAAAATGGTGGAAAATTTTCGTTTTCTGTTCTGTGAAAGCTTCCCATTGAAGGAGATGATCTGGGATCAGAGTTGAAGCGAAAAGATAAAAAAAAAGAAGTTTACTGTATGCCTTGAATAAATTGTGCCATCCGCGATGAATGGAATTGTGCCCTGAATTACAAAAAAAATATGGAAGGCCGTCTTTTCCAATGTGGAATCAGCATTAAATCCGAAAAATTGAGATGCCTTTGTGCTCTCCTTTTCTTTTTAACAAAAGACTTTAGCCTGCTTAGCCTTCACCTTTATCTGGAAGTCTTCGATGTATGCAAATTTGAATGAAATTGGAAAGAATTGAACTTCTCAAGCATACTTTTCCGCATTTATAAGTGCAGCCTATTGTTCCTTATGCGCCCCTTGCCATCCCTCTTCCCTGATTCCTCGGCTTTACTTAGAGATTCCACATTCCCCTCCTCCCAGCATTTTTTTATTCTCTTATCTCCCTTCTGCCAATTCCAATCCTGAGTTATGGCAAATGACAATGATGATTGTGGTGAGGGTGCCATGAGTGTAGCACACCACACAATTTGCAATATATATTGTGGTGTCATGTCAGCCCTAGACACTTCCACCACGGAAGCAATAATCATTTTTCAACAGGCCAAACACTCCATTTCCTATTCAGGGGAGATAAGGAAAATAACTCTAAGTTAAAAATGGAGTTTTCACGAGAAAAGTGCATCCAAAACGATATATTTTGTTGGTATGCGAGGGTGACTGCTGCGGCTGTAGCGATATTATGGCAGAAGAGCATTCAGCGCAATGCGTGCACTCCACAAAACTCAGAAGAAGCGAAGAAGTGCATTGTTTAGTAAGAAGCAGCTACTGGGAGTGCACGCACACCGAAAGTGAACTGGGCTAGACGACAGAAAACGTCTAAACTGCTTCCAGTTGGAGGATGCCCCCACTCCCAGGGTCCCATTTTCATGTTATTTATTGTTATGCACTGCACTTTTCAATGGAGAGTGGGCGCGATCCGGAGTTAAAATATATTTTTTTAAGATAGAAACTTTTACTACCACACCATCCACCTTTTAAAATGAGAGGGCAACGGGAGGAAATGAACATTCAAAGCGATGCAATTTCCTATAATGGCAGATAAAAATGTTTTTTTTCTCTCTCTAACAAAGAGAATAGGGGAGTGATCTAGACTTCTCTAAGTATTATTCAGAGCTTCTTATAAGTGTGGTGTTGGCGTGTGAAAAAAAATGTGAGGGGGAAGGAGTGGATGTGGAGTGGGTTCCTTTTTTATCCTTTTGAATATGAAGTTTTGCTACTCTACTCGAGCAGGAAAAATATTAGAAAAGCAGATTGCACCTCACACCCCTTTTCCTTGTAGAAATTACTCTACTTTCCCCTCTGTAATCTACTTTTACTGCATGATTTAATGAAGAATAGGCATTTTCCCGGGAATAAAAAACTGTGCTTGGTGCTAGAAGAGTGGGTGTGTTGTTGGATGATTGCGATTGCGGCAGTGTAAATAAATTCATTGCTTTAGCACCACATCCCAGCACCGCACACACTAAAAAAATTACATAAAGGATAAAAAGGAGAGCAAACTGTGCAGGAAAAGAACATACAATTTTTCTCCTACTCCAAATTAGATATTCTTTTTTTTTAAAAAGAAAACAAGAGAGGAAATAGGGAAGGAAACGAAAATACATCCTCACCTCATGATATTTCATCGATTTGCCCCGTGTCACTTTTATTGCACCACTAGGAGGACTAGTTGGAAGAGGGGGAGACTTCCTATTCTTCCTCGTCATAACACCACTCCAAGCAGTTAGCTTTCGTAAAGTATTGGATTGTGCCCCACCAAAATTTGCAGTTTCTTCATCCTCACGCCAACTTATTCCATCTCCCTAAAGAAAGAAAAAGAGAAAAAAATGAAATAAAAAATGAGAGAAAAAGGAATAAAGTAAGATATATGAGTTTGAGCCGTGCTCATTCTAAAAAATAAGAAGAAAATCATGAAGAGGAAGAAAAAAAAGGAAAGAGGAGGAAGGCGCAATGATTGTATGTGTTTGTGCATAGAAAAAATATATATTTTTTGCTGTGGATGTGAATGGGGATGTTAGTGAAAATGGGAGCGGATGCAGAGAAAAAAAATGCTGGAGATGCAGTAGTAAAAAAGTGAAATGCAACAAAAAAGGGAGTTTTGTGGTTTTCCCCCTACTTGTTCTAAAAGAAAAGTGGAGCTAATAACTGGGAAAGGGAAAATGATGGAGTTTTAATATAAGGAAAAGGTATAAAAGTAAAATGGCTTCAATCCAATCTTCCAATTTAGTCTGGAGAAGATCATTTTTAAAGATCTTATCCATTTTAATAGGCTTTAGTGTGTCGCCGACTGTTGCTGGTTTGACTGGCTGTCTGAATGCGTTAAGGAAAGTATTACTGACATATTGACTGAAATGAAAAGGAGGATGAGGAGCAAATGCGCAAAATACTTTTTTTTCTCCGAAATGAAACTTTCTTTTGGGGTTCGTTGTAAGAATGCGAAATTGGATGGAGAAAGCTGGAAGCGCCCATATTATTCACTACCCAGAAAATGTTGAGTATACCGTCGTACGCCTTTATATTAGCCTTAAAAAAATGCGCACTGCATCCTATAAAGTGAAGATTATGCTGGTTTGTCAAAGTAATATAGTAACTGTCATAGTGCATCACATGAAGTTAACAGCTACTCATATATTTTTAGCGGAGCCCCGCATCCTTCGTCCCGATTTTCTTGGAGGATGGTGCATACGTTGCATACCAACTATCTCGGGTTTCATTTGGGAGAAGCCACAGTGATTGAATCAGATTTGAATTTCGAAGTGGGTTCTTCCTATTAAAGTCGGAAGGGGATGTATATGTGTGTACGTAACATGACAAGGAAGAGGGCACTGGAAAGGACATGCAGTGCATGTACAAGTAGTCTTTCTACATTTTCCAATTTTCTCCAGAGGAGACAGGAAAAAGCAGCAGTGGAGTAGAGTAGGAGCTGGGGCATAATATAACGGGACAACAACGTCATCAGCATCAACGGCATTTCTCCTTGAATAAAGTGGGAGCTAAGAAAGTAAGAACAACTTTGAGTAAAAAAAAACTTACAGAATCTATAGGAGCTGGTGGTGGCGGTGATGGTGCTGTCTGTTCCACAACTTGAAAACAATTTGCTTGACATTGACTCAATTTGACAAGAGTTTTAATCCATTTGTTCATTAGGAGTGGAGAGGAGGGAGCCAAGTTTGTCTTTTCACTTTCTTCCCGAGGTGAATCATAAAAGTAGTCCTTGTCTACATTGTCACTGTCATCATCATCATCCCCTTTCTTTGCATCCGTTCCAGTTGGAGATGGAATACTAAGTAAAGTGCTTGCATTCATTCTCTCCCTGCTCATTTCTGTGACGGGCGGAGAAGTCCCCTTGGAAGCGGTACTGTTATCAGGCTCTCCTTTAGCTTCAGCTTCGCCCCAGCTCCTGTTCCCATCGCTATCCACTTCCGTGTTATCAGCGTGAACTCCCGCATCCTCTCCTTTCAAGTCTGTTTGAGCCGGATGCCTGTTCTCCTCGAAATTTGCATTATTATTGATGACATTCGCATTCTCATTCCGACTTCTTGTCTGACCGTGTCTTCGCCCGTCAACTGTCACACCCGGTTTTGTATCTGACGGGATTCGCCCCGCCAAGGGAAGAATGTTGTTGTAGCTGCTACCAGCAGCCGGATTCATATCAGGACTTCTTGTAATGTTTATTTTAGAACTGTCACTATTACCACTTTTCTCATCATCCTTAACGTCATCATCTTTCACATTGGGATGGAACTGCCGCTGCTGCTCCTGCTGTCTCCCTCTCAAATTACCATTTCCACTGGAAGAGAGGGACAAGGAGAACTTAGACGGATTTACGATTCTTGAGGAGGATCCACTTACATCATCTGTCACCATCACTTTATCCTTATCTCGTGCCATTCCTTCGTCCCCCATGTCGCTTCTGATTTTTTCCCGAGAAGTGGAAAAACTTTGGACGGTGGTGGTAGTGGTGGTGGTGCGAACGGTTGTAGAGGTGGGTGGAGAACTCCATCTGTTTGTATTTCTCATTGTCAACGGGAGGAGGACATCATCATTATCATTATTAGAAGGACTGTTATTACTCCTGCTCACGGATTCCTCCGTCTCCTCTTTTTCCTGGGCTACGTGTCCTTTTTCATTTTCAACTGACTGATTTAATTCCTCCTTATTTCCCTTTTGATGTGCCTGGAACTCCATTGGAATTCCGGAAGGATACGTTTCCTTGTACTGCAAGGAGTCAGTCTGAATTCGTTTTGATGTTCCACTTCCCCCACCATCTGTGCTGTTTACTCTAGCCAGGGAGAAGGAGCTCACCGGATTCCCTCCGTTCTTCGGAGTTGTAGTGAAACTAAGCTTATTAGGAACTTGGAGATTTGTCACGGCCGAGGATGTGACGACAGGGAAGCTGGTAACAACTGTGAAAATTAGAAGGTAAGAAGCTAACACTCTCATTGTTCCACTAACTCCACTGCCACATCTCACATTCCACCATTTGCTAAGTAGCTCCCGCTCCACTTCCAGCTCCAGCATCCTCCGTTTTCCGATTACGGGAGCAGTTGACAACATTGAGGGAGCAGATTGGTAATGTGAAATAAAACCCGGCATTTTTTCACTCTCCCTCACTCTAGTCCCCAGTACACGCGTTGTCTGCAACACCACCGATGTAATCCTTTTTTTCTCTCTCTTCCTCAGAACAAGCTCATTTCATTTACTACTGGAACATGCTCGGGAATACAAAGGAAGCAAAAAAGTGTATAATTTCTGGGAATGTGTAGATCCACTCGGTCCAGTTGTGCAGGCACATTTCCATGCAAGAAACAGAGAAAAAATATTTTTTTTCAGGGGAGCTTGATGGCACCGTCTGTCTCCCCACTGAAATGCGTTCCCTTGAAAGAATACCACGGAGTGTGTCTATTGTGCTGCTCCAGCACTAACAGTCCCCACACTGGTAGTAAGTGACATGACAAGTTTAATAATAATCTAGTAGAAGTGAAGGGAGAGGGAAAAAAAATTCTCCCCACTTTTACTTTGGGGCTTAAGAAACACTAAAAAAGTAAATGGGAAATGTGTAGGGTCGTATAAAACATTAATTTTTTCACACTTTCACTTCCTCCAGGAGAAATCTCGAGAAAATCGTTTAATGAATGTATGGATTGTATAAAGTAGCGTTACGGTGTCGTTTCGGCGTTCTCCCCGTAACAATTTTCAATTTTCATTGTGTCTCCTAATCAATATATATTTCATGGGAGGGGGATCAAAGCAGAAAGGAGCTTATTAGGAAAAGAAGTGATTTCCGAAATAAGCTTATTTACACTTTTCGCACGTTTTTTCACACAGGGAAGTGTTGAAAAGTCTATAAAATTCAATCTCAGCCTTAATAAGTATTTTCCTCGTAGGCTATTTTTTTATACATTCTTCTTTCAAGACAGAGAGGCAAAAGTGGCCGCTGCTGCTGCTACTTGTGCTTGTGCTCTCTATTGCACAATAAAGAAGAGGGAGAGAATAGGTAGAAAAGGCTTAGGGGAAATGTAATATCTGAAATTAATTATTTAGTGAGATGTTTCCCATCATCGTCCGTCGTAATATTATCTTCACTGAACTAATCTTGCAACTTTAGAAAAAGCTCTGTCACTAATGTCTTTGCTCCAAATTTGCTCTGAATATTAGATATTTGCTTTCTAGGACACAATTTTTTTTATTTGTAGGATACTTCCCCCGTTCCAGTTTTCACAGTTTGTGTGGGCTGGAGTGCGGGGCATTGCGAGACAACCTGAGAAGATCTGAATTAAGGATGAGATCCACTCAGGGAGAGATGCTGGGCTAAACTGAGTCTTGAACTTGATGCGATCCGTGCTCTACTGTAAGTAACAGAACGAGAGGAGAGGGCGAGTGGAGAGAGGAGAGGAGAGAAGCTGTGGAGTTGGAGTTGGAGATGAGGTTTTTAATACAGAAAACGGCAGATCCTTTTTTTACTAGGAGGTGAGTTCTCCGTGGTGGCAGTGGCAACGGCAACAAACGGGAAAACTTACTGAGGGAGAAGAGAAGCGGCGGAAAGAGTGGTAGCAGACTGGCAAAAGATAATGGTGAGAGATGCTTTTACTTCTATAACGTTTCTATTCTATCTTCACGCTGGAAAAGAGAGAGGAGTGGAGTGGAGGCTGTGAAAGAGTCATTACAATGTATAGCGTTTGACTGTGGTGGAAAGGGTCCGCTCCGCATCTCCAGCACCAAAAATATAATCCAGTCATGCCAGAGTCCAAGTAAAAAAATAGCAAAAGAGTTTCTTAAGATTTAGAACAGATATAGAAAATGCAAGTGAGTTAGATTTAAAGTTTTTTTTGGCGTTGTTAACGTTGTAGCGCTGCGGTGAATTTTCTGTCATTTTAATTGTTGAATTGAGACCCAGAAGTAAACAATTAAGTTGCGCATTATCTATCCAAGCCCATGTAACAATTGTAGTTAGACCTACTTTTAGTTACTCCTTTAAACTTTATTTCAATATCACAACGGCGTTTAAATCACCAGTTTAATTTCATTGTAAAAAATTGAATTGGCTTGATAGAGTACTATCTTTAAATTATCTTTGAAGTAATTTTGTAACCATTTTTTAAAAAATTCTTGCCGCATATCAATTTACTTTGCACAGTGAAACGTGTATCGTCATCGTCAACTCCAAAAGCAAGCTGAAAACGGCCCATTTCCTTATTTACTTATTCATGCATGTAGATCAGATCAGAAGATGGAATAAAAAGTTTTTTTTGTAGGTAGCTTCTTTTTTGATGAGGAGCCGCACACTATCGGAATATCATTATTGTACATGATTGCACGCTCGAACTTGCTATTCATGTAAATAATTTTTTAAATTCATGGATATTACGGATGAATAGGGAATTAGTATTGTTTGATTGGTTTTTTCCAGAGTATTCTTGAAGTTATTTTTTTCCTGTCTGAGGATGATGGTGGTGTTCGATTGTGATGTAGTTTTGGTTGTTTTTGGCTTGGCAAAATGGAATGATTAAGCTAGTTTAATCCTTTGTAGCTGTGAGAGGACTTACGGGCTAAAATTTTCTTGTGTGTTTTGTGGTCACATTGAGTGTATTACTCGCTGGAGTTGTTTTTGATTCGTCTTGCTCACGTACTCATTTTTTTATGAAAAAGTACAAAGGTTTTTCCTTCATTACATGGAGAAAAGCTCTCTCCACGATTGAGCAAGCAACTGCTTTTCTGTCTAGTAGGGATTGGGGAAATATTTAAATTCGTTTTCAGTTTGTTTTATTAATATGCATACATCCGTAGAATGGCGATGGCGAGGATTGCAACTATTGTTGGGTGGATATTTTAAAGGAAATGCTTTTTTCGTAATAGCCTATTGAAAATAAAATGAAGTGGGGGAATGGTGAGTGAAACTGAAATAACTGAATAGTACACTTGCACGTGCCTTCTCCAGAAAAAAAGTTTTTCACAGATACCCAGAACAGTAGTCATCGCAGAAGCAGAACTAAAACTATTTCCACTTTTAGGGAGGGCGAGTAAAAGATTCTCGATTTTGATAGAAAAGATGCAAAATGAGAAACTGTTTAGAAAAGCTTTTAAGAAGCTAATGATTTTCTTAGAAGTGCCCACCAAAGTTTTTGGACTTAAAAAACTCTTAATTCGTGAGCCAGATTCTCAGATTTGATCGAGCGCTGATGTGTCCAAAAAGTACAAATTGGTTGGTGGCACGACACAGTCCCTAATTTACAGTGATGGTATTAGAAAACCACAGGGATCCCACTTTATTTACGACAACACAGAGAGTACGAACAACGTCATATTTTTTCACACGAAATTGAATTTTACAGTTCCAGTGTAAAAAGTACTGCAGTCCTGATGCGGTATAAGTACGCACACAGCCATCATGAAGTTTAGGCATGCTTACAGGAATCGGGACTACGAAATTGCCTAAAAAATATGAAATATTGCTCCTCAAGATGCACTCTAGTACTGTTGTACTACGCTTTAATATTAGCCTCAATTACAACAACAAAAGCCATTTCAGCGTATAGTGATGGATGATGAATACATCATATCAAGCAAAGGTAGAAGAATAATAATCTCATGTCAGACATCATGTCATTTAGCATCACAGTAGCAGGTGGATCCATTGTGATATGGCTGTGACTTTTTTTCCTCTACTACCTTTCCCATCTACAAGAAAAACTCGGTGGTTCTGGTTCTGACTCTCCTGCATCTACTTAAATTCACGTTATGAAAGCAGTAAGCCATATGGCATGGGAAGGAAGGACTGATGTGTTATTGCATGTCAGAAATTTTGTACGGAACACGAATTTTGTTTTGATTTCCCTTTTCCGACCAATTCGTCTCACATTAAATGTCTAGTTGTTGCCGCTTGATGTACCATAACTGTTTTGAGAACTTGGGAAACGCAGAAATATCTGTGAGAAAGGATGCCGACGACGATTGAATCTACTATGAAAAGGTATACGGTTTGTGACTGTGGGACTAGCTTTTTTTCAGAAAGTAAATTATGGGGGCAATGTAAGATTATCAAAAGGGGATGTTTGACGAAGTTGTTGACATGAAGTTAGCTTTGGCTGATGCATGCGAAGCAAAAAAAAAGTGGCGGAGCAATTGTATTTAATGTACGAAATAAAAATTAGTTAAATATCATAAAAGTCCACACTGTTATCAGTACTTGGATCATCATGACTTGTTGGATACGTGTCCAGCTCGAAGTTCGAGAAACTTTGAGGATAGTCATTATTCTGGCTATGAAAGTTATTTGGACTTAGGGAGTGGTGGTGGTCGTCATTGTCATAATTGTCGTGGCTGGTGATATCGCTGTGGCCTGGTGCCCCTTCACTTTCCCGATAGTGTTCAGGCTGGTGGTGGTCGTGTCCAATAAATTCATCACTAGAAGATCTATAGGAATCTTCCGATCTTTGTCTTGGTCCATATCTATTTCGTTTCCCGGAGCCGGAGGAAGGCGTGTGTCCCGGATCGTAATCTAACTCATCATATGCCACCTCAATCTCGGAGGATTCTGGCGGGCTCGAAGATGCATTTCGAGCTACTGCTGGGAGCAAGGAATCATCAATAAGATCATGATCATCGTGGTCATGTTCCGGTGACCAAGATAGATGACCACCTCCACCTCCGCCCGCGTGACAACTATACATTATATTGATCTTCTTCGCATCCCAATGGCTCATCTTCTGACGCACTCCGATTTTGACCCCATTTTTCTGTCAAGGATGAGAAAAAAACGACGAGATAGATGTAAAAAAATGATATGGAAAGAAATACTCAGATACTCAGATCGAATAACTCAAGAGGATAGTTTCAAAAGAATAAATTTTCATCTTTTGCTGTACCAGCGGTCTTATCGTATCCATACTGTTGACGGAGAAAGCCCTTCTATCATAGTGCATAATACTATCGTAATCATATGGGCCGACGGAGATGTCATTAGAACGCTTTTGAAAGTTGGACTCCCTGCCAGGCTTTATATTTCCCCAGAAGATGATAATGTAGTCATCTCGATCATGTCGAACATGTTCGTGGCGGAAGCCTAAAGCATGCATCATTTCATGCATCGCAGTCCTGAAAACGAGATACGCTTGCTTTTTTAAATGCGTTATTATTCAGTTGTCATTTCCATATGCGAGTTGGAAAAGGGTAAAAAAATATTTTTTTTGCACAAGTTGAAGTTCGAAGCTGCAATGCTAACCTATGCGTAATGCAGCCTGGAGGTAATCCGATTTCCTGCAAAAAAATAAATTAGTTTTGCTGTAATACAGTTACAAGTTTACGCTGAAAAAAAAGCTTAAAATGCGGATTAGATAGGGAAATTGGATTTTGATATATTTTATAACGAAAGAGAATTGAAGTGGAAGGTGAATAATTTTTTTGGTTTTTAATCGGAGTGCTTAAAGTGAACTGACTTGCTTCCCACGTCCAATCCGACCTATGTACGACCAGCAGCCGCGCTTCGTTTGTCTTGTTATGTAGACATAGTCCTTTCCATGGAGTGAGTGCTCATCCTTTTTTTATAAAAAGGGAAACGGTATTCAATTAATATTTTTTAATTGATTAATTTGCTTAATTAAATAATACTTAGGAATACCTCGTGGTAGTCGAACTCGACACATGTTTTTTTCGAAATTTCGTTCAAGCCTCCCGTAATAATTCCATGCTCTTTGTGGCCTAGCTTATGCGGAAAAAATAGGATTTCGTTTTACTAGTGAAATCCAATTTTAATAAGGTGATAATTTTGTAAATTTTGCTGACAAATGTGAATTTTTTTAATAAATGGCTTTACTGTACGTGGGATCCATTACAATGGGAACGTATGTTTTGTGTCCTCGTTTATACCAAGTGTACTTCGGGTTAATTCGACCCGAAGCCATGATGATATCTTGGGGGCCATGACCAACTTGATTGCAGTGTGGCCCGGCAGCGAAAACTATGAAAAAAAAACCGAAATATTTTTATGGCACAATTATTTGATGTTTTCAGAAAAAGTACTTTTCCGAGGAAACGCTCATGCAAAATCGGCCAGAACAGGAATTTTCTGTGGGCTTCCATGCAATCAGTCAAACTTGTGTTTACTCACCTGAAAGCACAAAGTACAAAAGGAACCCCACAACAATGTACAACCCACAGCAGCAGCAACCTGCCCCGTTTCTTTGATGAAACTGAGCCTTCTCTTGTTCTCTCTGTTGAAAGGGTAACAGTCCGAGACGAATCATTTGTCTTCCTTGAAAAAAACTCTTTTCCTTCTCTTTTCAGCCACAAAAAAATTATTCTATTTTTACAGCGAGGAACATCACTAGTATAAAACGATATTACTTCATCTTCCCAACAATCCCAACCATCAACACTAGCCATCCGCTCTCTGTTCCTTGTTTGTTTCAACTGAGCAAAAATGGGGAAAATAGCGAAATTCTACCTACTCGCGTAATATTTTTATTCACACTCCAACAAAAAGCATAGTTTTCTGTGCTGCGCCCTTACTTACCCACATTTTGTCATCATCACCAGCATCCTCACTGATCTACAAAATTGCATCTCTCCATATTTTTTTCTCGCCAAATATATTATGTAACTTGAGTTGGCGTAACGGTACGAAACTTTTGTTGCACATTCACTTTTCACAAAAAAATTTATACTCCTTTTGCTCCCTTCTCTCATTCAAATCTCTTCACGAGCACGATGAAGAAAGTCACTTTTATCGTTATCATCTCGTAATCTCGTTTTTTGGTTTTTGCCAGCTACCGCACCACCACCACCACCACCACCACTAGCACTGCTTAAAGCCAAGGTAAGAAACGGTTTCGTCTCCAGTCAGGCATATAAGACGACCCCCTTTTTTAAAGAAAAATGTCGCCTTTTTTTCTGTTTGTACTAAACAAACTTTCTGCTCTTGTTGGGGGTATTCCGCTGACACTTTCAATTTCAATGGGTCCCCAAATGCACAAATTTGTACTCCCTTTCAATGCGATATTGGTGTGGTCGTGGTTTTCGGTAATCAGCAGCGGTGGCGTTGCATAAACTTTAGAATACCTGACACAAAAATAGATATATGGGAAAATGCCGATTTTTACTAATCACACCACCAGAAAAATAACATCACAAAAATCACAAGAGGCACTTGATGAAAACAGTACTTGGTACTTTTTGGTTGTTGTCTTGTTCGTAACAGAACTAATCAGCATGAGCCCTGCATCACCACCTGAGCCCATTTTTTATCCATGCCACTCTTTGTTTTACTGCTTTTCTCACTTGAACAAACACAATAGAAAAAAAGAGCTACTGTCTCGTCTACCTAAAGAAGTGAATGAAAACAGCAAGTTCTTTTGTATTCCTTTTCAGAAATATTTTTTTAAAAGAAATGTTTTCTCATTTTATCGAAGAACCAGAATTGTTGGAAATGTTTTTAGCGAAACTTACCTGTGAAGAATTTTTTTAAAGCAATTTTTTAGTTTCGAGAGAGATGTCGACTCGTCTACGACGGAAGTTTGACTAAACCTTTACAAATCGCTTTAAGAAAAAATGGAAAGTTTAATTGGCCTGCTTTTAGTCTACCTATTTTTCAAAAAATAGATTCTATGAAGGCTTTAAGTAATTATGTATCATCGTTTCGTATTCCCACACCAAAGGCGTGTGCTGACGAGAAGTTGCTGATATAATGTGTTATGTAAATTCTACTCCCACAGATCTGTGTTCTGCATTATATACCTATAAGAATGCAGGGCTTGCAAAAAATACAAAAATTTGTTAAAAAGAGTTAAGGTTCAACGAGTACTTTTGTAGAAAAAACTTTTTTTAAACTCGCATTGAAACTTGACGGTTCATAGCGTTTTTAGCCAAAAGCGTTTGACACATGGGAAAATAGCATCACGATGTAATTTTACGAGGTGCTAAACTTGTGAGATTTTTTCAAAGCTCTTATAACTGACTAAATTGAACTGGTTTACCAATGACTTGAATTTTTTTCCGCAAATAATTATTGGCACTCTGCTAATGAAAATATGATCTACAGTTAGAGTTAAATCGTGTGTGGGATCTGGCTAGCTCAGTTCTGATTTGATGTGTGGTAATGCAGTCGTTCGCTGATAATAATTATGCTCAATTTTGGAATTTGACTACCACATTGCAAAAGTAAAGCTTCAGCAAAGTCATCATTCACCAGCCTTCATGCTTGCAGTATATAGGTCTATCAGGCTTATCTAGTTTTATCCAAGCCCTTTCATTCCGCTAACTTCATGGATTACTGTATTATCCTTTCCCTGCAAGCATTATCATCATTTTCCATCGCATTCCATTCTTCGTTTCGCATTTTCACAGCTTCGCTACAGCCACATCTATGGCGTAACGCGTAATCTTCTTTTCAGAGCTGGAGCTGGAGCTGGAGCTGGAGAGAGGAAAAGCAAGCTAGCTCATACTTTCTCGTCGTCATCAGCCTCAGCTCCCACTCTATTCCCTTTCGCGGGGCGTACATCTCCAGAGTAATTTTTTGTTGCAGAACTTGTGTTAAAAGGAACACAACAAGGAGTGCTGTGCTGCTGCTGCCGTTTCTTTTCCCCCACACTAGAAAACTACAATACAAAAATATTCATATTCAGAACATAGCCCATAACACGGCTGAAGTGAATACTGAGTGAATAAATTACACATGAAAGTATGTGAGAAATGGCAATATCATCTATCTGGTCTGGACTCTGGAGAGGGACATGGAAAAAAAGAGTTGAATAGGAGCAACTTGTTTCCCTCTTTTCTCTTTTAAAAAGTGCTTTCACTTAACGGATCTCATCAAACTATACCACACCGAGCTGGAGATGTGGAAATGGAAGGGAGCGAAATCCACTGTGAAAATATTCTCTTGGGTTATTACACAAAGCTTGTTCACTCTACTATTGTCGTTTTTTTTTCATGATGAGCCTAATCCTGACTAATAAAGGGTTGTGTAATGAAATTCCATGGTGGGAAGGGAAAAAGTGGATATGCTGGAATTCCAGCTATGAAAATGGAAGGACTCGTCAAATTCAATGTACTTTGCACTACTTCATGGTCACTGCTCAAACATTTGAAATAATTTAGTAGAAATATGGCTTCATTCATTTCGCTTCAATCAATATGAAATAGAAATAGGAGTTGGGCTTTACATCAAATTGCAATTGCCACTGGGATGGCCGGAAAAAAACGAGAACTGGTTTCTGGCGGAAACAATGTACCTGATTCATCAGCAATTTAAATTGAATGTGACTTCAATTTACGCCTACTGCTGTAGCGAATTATATCGATTTACAGGAGATATGTCGCAGTTTGTAAACGCAACGATGAGCTGAACGTTTCGTTTCACTGCTTGATAAGAAAATTGAGTATGCTATAGGAATTGTTTGAAAATATAAAAAGCACACTTCCCAGTCTTCCCACGCAAAGCAAGTCATGTAAGAAGAGCACAGGTCCTATGCAGTTTCTAATTTCTATTCCAACTGTAACACGATGACTTCAAAAAAAATTTAAATGTAATTTTAAACACCTCCCGCCCATCAACGTTACATAATGTTGTTTTGACCTTTTCACTTGGCTGCTCTAATTGCCACCCTCAAGCTTAGTTTCCCTCCTTCCAGTCAAGGATACTTAAGCCATTAACCCACTTCCATGCAGAAAGCAGTAGCACCGACTGACTAAAAGTGAAAGACACTAATAATTTATCACTTGCTTTAAATACCCTTTCTAAATATGTTGTTGTCCCGAAAAGTAATTGATGTTAATACTGATGAGCTAATTAAAAAGACGACCCTGCACTAAAGATTGCATTTTAAAATTTAAATTATTTGCCACTTATAGTATGGAACGAGCTTTCTCACTTATTTTCCAGTGCATAGTTGGAAGTCAATTTCTTCTTGCATATAGCACACTACTCCTGCTGATTAACTTTTCTCTGCTTTTTCTCGCTGAAGCTATTTGAAAGCAAACGCGATATGATACCAGTAAGGGGACATTTTTATGCCTGTTAGTTTACTGACAATGTAAGCTGCGTGAGATTTTGCGACATAGTTATGGACATGTAAGGAAAGTAATCTAGTCAGTTAGGCAGTGTAATGGAAAAACTGATGATAATTGACTCAAAAGACCATTAATTATTCTGTGAAATGCTTCCTGAACTTTATATCTAATTTTATTGCTTATTGCTTTCCATTATCAGCCGAACGTTAGTGTCAGAGCCGCTTCTCCAGTGGAAGCATCCCTCGCAAATATTAACTGATTTAAAGTTGATAAAGAAAGTTATGATATTTCGTTTCGTGCTCAGGCAATATATTTTTCTGGGGAAGGGAATTGTTTGTTGTTTTCATTTTTTTCTCATTTTCCGAAAAATGATAGGGATAGGAGCTGTATATGACGTTGTTGTTGTTATCTTAAAGTCATAAAACTCCGTGCCAGAACTCAAGAACTCCTGAAGGTGCCGTCTACAAGCAATTTATCAATTTTAGCAATTAACACTCGTCCATTCTACTCAATTTTTGTAGGAAGCGTAGAGAAAGGTACAATTTAATTAAATGAAGTTCCATGGACGCGGAGGCTTTTATGAGGATAGATACATCTTGCTAGATGGAGCACAAAAGGCGTCTCCCAAAGCTAGTGTGAAAGAACTGGAATCATATTATGCGCAAATGTTAATTACTTTCCACATCAAAGGTGGAATAAACTTTCATGTTTAAAGTCTTTGGAGACTTGGAGGTGCATTTCGCCCAAAAAAAGTGAAAACAAATTGTAGTGGAATTCCGCAAGTGTCAGTGTGTGTTTTGGCTATAACTTTTGATTATTGTGGGGCATTGCAAGAAAGATATTTTTCCAGTTGAATTTGCTACCTTGTTCAGCTAAGCCCGCTTTAAAACCCATCCGCAACGGTAACTAATAATGGCCATATTAGTTGCTTATCAGGGTCTCTTGGGTGGAAAGGTGGATGAGGCAGTTCAAGTAACTAGTGTTGCCACAGATAAGCCATTGTATGATGTCAATGGAATTTTTGAAAGTGCAAGTGAAAATAATCATTCACAGTTTCAGTATGGGCGCAGTTCAAGGGAATACGAGCCAGGTAGCGTTTTGCATATACCTACGAGGCTATTTAACGATTCATCCATATTATTAAATCCAACCAATATTTAAAAAACATTTCAATTTTGTAATTTTATAGCAAAATTGAACTTTTTAATGATGACGACCGCTGTAACCTGGATAATGCTCCCGGGAGTGGGATTTTTCTACTCCGGAATGGCTCGAAGTAAAAGTGCTCTGAGTCTGATGATGCTCTGCCTGTGGTCGTGTGCCATTGTTTCCGTTCAATGGTATCTTATAGGCTTTACGCTCTGTCTGAGCGACACCGGAGGAAAAGTCATAGGAAACTTGGACCATTTACTACTTAGGGAAATTGGCGACAGACCTGCATACAGTCATAGCGAAATTCCTCTGCTGTTGGTAAGCGTATGGTACTGCCTTTTCGCTTCCATAACGCCAACAGTATTCCTTGGAGCGGTGGCGGAACGAGCTCGATTTCTCCCTACAGTCATCTTCATATTTTTGTGGACTACTCTGGTCTTCGATTTCATTACGTACTGGACCTGGAACAAAAATGGGTGGAGCTACCAACTGGGCGCACTAGATTTTGGAGGCGGAACACCAGTTCACATCTCTTCTGGGGCGGCAGCTCTTGCTTTTGCCTATATGGTAGGACGGCGAGAGGATTCAACCGAATTGCCTCCGCAGAATATGTCAAACGTTTATCTAGGAACCTGTTTTATTTGGTGCGGGTGGCTGGTCGCAAACGCCGGGTCAGGTCAGTAAAGTTAAGTTGTAGTAAATAGTTTATTTTTCTGATTAAAGATTCACAATCAGTCTCTCGCTTAAATATAATTAAAGTGCTAGAACAGCAAATACTCCACAAAGTACATAGGTAATTCAATGAATCACATGTGTTGTTATAAGGTTTGTATCCACACATCAGGGCTGTAGCTGTTTTCGTAACTACGAATTTAGCTGCATCCACTGGTGGGATTACCTGGGGAATTATTGATTACATACGTCATCGCCACTGGTCAGCGGTCGGCTTTTGTTCTGGAGCAATAAGCGGACTAGTTTGCATAACACCTGCCTCAGGTAAAGATGCTATGAAAGACTTAATTATTGCATTTCCTCCTCTGGGAAGTTGCTAATTTTTAGTTTTAATGAAGGATATGTGACTCCATCCTCCGCACTCGCCTTTGGATTCATGGGCTCGCTATGTTGTAATTTTGCCATGTCCTTCAAGAAGTTTCTAAAGGTAATTAAATAATTTTTGAATTATTAAATTAAATTATTTAATTATAAACACAGATTTTCTAATAGGTGGACGACGCGTTCGACGTGTTCTCCTGTCATGGTGTTGGAGGTATACCTAAATTAAGGTATCGGGCAAAAAGCGTTACCCAGCATGTTACCCCCGTAATCATTTAGCCATCTAACACAAACCTTCAACCTTATAGCTAGCTAACCATTAATTCTAACCGAACCCTTATATCAAACCTACTTAAAACAAACCAATTTAACCTAACCTAGCCAATATAACTGAACACAAGGGGTTACGGGGGGGGAGGGTAACGTGGTGGGGTAACGCTTTTTGCCCGATACTTTAATCCAACCGTGTTGCAGGCATCGTAGGCAATCTTCTCACTGGAGTATTCGCCCAAAAAAGCGTAGCAGCAGTAGACGGACAAAGAATTAAAGGTGTTACGTCATTTGCCTGTAGTATTTTACCCGTACGGTAGTTGCCAGAAGACAAATGTCGGATTACTAAACTAAATCGCTATGATTCGATCAGCTTGTCGAAATGCTAAATCTTCGATATGTTGTCCTCATCCTCCTTTATATATCATGTGTGGCTTAGAATCGTACATTTGCACTGTTATTTTAAAGACTTGACTTAGCATTTACGTTAATACCTATTACAGATCCGTTAAATTAATACCGGTGATAAAATTATACGCACATACATGAACATTGAATGCAGGAAGACAACAGATTTAGCATTCCAGCAAGTCCCGGCGATTTAACGTTCCGGTTTTTGTCTTCCGGTAACTGTCGCATCGGCTAATGACAAGTAACCGAATTACAGGAGGCTGGCTTGACGGTCACTGGGCGCAGGTGGGGTACCAAGCAGTGGATACCGCAGCTGGATTTACTTGGTCATTTCTTTGTACACTTGCCATACTCTTCTGCATCAGCAAATTGCCCGGGTTAGTGGTTAAAATAGATTTGGAATTATGAATTTATTTATCTACGGACATGCGGTCTGCGGCTGTCACTTTTCCCCATAAGAGCTTTTTGCAAATGCAAATCAAATTTGATTAATACCTTAGCTCGGGGGAGATGGGTTGTGTTGGGGGTTAGCAGTGGCAGGCGCAAAGCAATTATTACATGCTAGCTACAGCAACAAATTGTCTCACCTTTCCACTATTTAAGTTTTTATTTACTAATGATAAGAGGGTTGATTTTTGCCTGCTTAATGATTTTATTCAATTTTTTAATTTATTCCACACTTAATGTAATTTTAAATAGGCTACATCTGAGTGCGCCGCCAGAAGATCAACTGGATGAGGGACTAGACCGAGTAGATCTTGGGGTTGGAATTTATGAATATTTGAATGAGTTGAATAGCAGCAATTCACTTAGGATTGATAGCGTGATAGCCGCAAAGAGAGTTTCGGTTGTGAGCGCCCCCATTCCGTTCCACCATTCTAGTAGCACGCCAGGCGAAACTGCTCCTTATGTTATGACCGTTAGCACGATAAATGGCGACATGAATGGACAGTCTCTTCAGCAATATCATTTTATGGGGAACAATGGCCTTGTGAATGGTACCGCCGGGAGTGGGAATGGCTTCATCACCGTTGATAGCAGTGACAGTGTTGGGGGAAGAGACGAAATTCATGCTGGCGCAATAGAGCACATGTAATAATGAGTACAGGCTGTTAGCCAAAAATGATTCCACTAATAACTCCCATTTATTATTCAATTGTCTTTGTTGCAGCCATTCACTTTTGATTTGCTTAAATGGAAAAATTGTTCTGCTGACTCAAGCGAGCATTCAAAGTTAAGTGGAAGTAGAGATTGTATCCTTGTCGTTGCTTTTATATTTTCCTATTCAAAAGGCACGCAAACAGATTGAAAATAAAAAAATGAAGAAAAAGTAGCATGACTTTGTAGTATTTTTGATTTCTATTTTGTTTGATCTCCCTCCGACATTTTTCATTTTCCTGGAAATTTTTTCGAAGCCCTGACTAGATTAAGATCTAAAAAAGAAATAATAATGGCTAAAGCTAAAATACAGTGAAAATTTGGTAGATTCCAAAGAATAATTTTTTCGGTTGGTTAAATTCTATTGTTACTTTACGTGCCAGTCCACGTAATATTTCTCCACACAATTTTGATTTTTTACTTGGTTTATCCCTCTGCATAAGTGCGCACGACTACGACGGAGAAATACTCGTGGTGATGGGATGCCAGTGTCATTGAAGGGGGACGTCTCCTTTTTGCTGTAGCATTTCATTGCAAGGATGATTACTGCTTTGGCAGAGGGTGGAAATGGAAATGACTGAAAATCCAAAAATGAACTCAGTCCAGTGGAAGAATAAGAAATTGTCACACTTCAGCTTCACTCTCTCCACCACACTGTGTAAAGTCGAAAGAGCGAGGACACACGAAAAATGTATTTTTGTTTCAGGAGAAGGGTGTCTTTTGCCGGCGATGATATGAGAGAAGGCATGAAAAAGTACAAAGCAAGGAAAAAGGAAGAAACATTTTCTGTCAAGCAACTTATATCACTGGTTTTTCTGGTGTATTCATTCAGAGAGGGAATCAGGGAATGGATCATCATGAAAATTAGACACGCAGAAGGAATACGAATATCACGAGCACAGAACATCATCATGATTATGATGGAAAATACCAACTCATTTTGCCCTGTCCATTTCATCTTGTCTCATGGTCGGGTGCTTTATGGAGGAATTCTGGGTAGGGAAAAGGAAAAGCGAAGGTCATTTACACGAAACGTCTCATTCCATCATCCTCTCAAATCAGTGTCGCCGTTCTTCCGTTTGTCACACGAGTGTGACGTTATAGAGCTGATTTCATTTTTTGTTTGAGAATTTTTACCGAGAAAAAAATGTAAATGGATGCAGCATTTTTTATAGCGACATTATACATTTTTAGTTACATCGTTTTAGTATAATCAAAGAGCAAAGGACCGCCCAGATACATATTTTTGTATATTTGAGGGAGATAAAATAGAATTGTGTTTACTTTTTTGAGGCTTTTTTATATCATCAGTTTCAATTACTGCAATTTGGAAGAGGTATTAGAGTGATTCAACTCGAATTTGAGAGTTGGATGATGAAGAGATGACGGATGATTACAGAAACGATGGGGTAGTTTATGTGCGTTCGAAATTATGTACTTTGTAAAATTATGTGCATTCCAGGCACACTGCGACTGTGTTTGAATAGTATCGCAGTATATATACATGAAATGTGAGGTATTTGTATTTGGAATACGAAATTTCCTACAATTTTGGAGGAACAAAATTGAGATGTATTTTTTTATACATAGCTATTATACCATACCTTAAGTGAGATTAGCGAAGGAGGAATGCTGGATAAAGGGTGAAGGAAACCAGGAATGGAGGAATGCATTGCATTACAAAGTATTCTCGAAAATGCACCGGTGTAGCTTTGTGATTTTCTGAGTGTGAGTGGAGGGAGGGGCATCACTTCTGCACTCGTTTGGTCTGGATTCTAGTGGATTTCTGAGCGCTGTCGTTTACAGAAGCAAAGAGCAAAATAGGCATTTAAGGTGCAATGACACATTATTTGGGTCTTTTTTACAGGCAGGCCAGGAGTACTTACTTGCCTACATGTCATATTAATGCTACTGTACTACCTATATGCAAAGGAAATTTGCCGGGAGAGATAAAGTCTACAATATACCCATTTGTGACGCTTTGAATGAGATGTGAAATGACGTTTTTTGAAAGGTATATTATAATTAAATCTCGTTTGTTGACAGAAGTGTGAAAATTATACTGTAACTTTTGACAATGACTAGGCTTGTAGCTGCGCTCGTAAAAAATGGAGTGTGATAATATATTTTGCTACCTACTTGCCTACTTTGAAGTGCTGTTTACACACAGACCTATAATAAGCTTCACTTTCAAAAGTCAACAGTCAGAGCTACCAATTAGCTGCTGTCAAAGATTCTTGAATTTTCACTTTACCACTGGTCTTGTTATAAGGGGGAAATAAAATTGGGTCCAATTACCACTCATCCTACTATTCCCGCAACTTTCTACTACTGTAAGCACACAAAGGCTGCTAGTAGCTGTTAGGATATTGTGCTGAGTCATTTGTACTGAATAATGGTATTTTTGTGCTATACTCGACGCTCTCGGACAATTTTGAAAGACCTATTTAAGGTGCGCAAAAAGCCCTAGACAGGAAACCCAGCTACAATGCTTCCATCTCCATCTCGAGTACGATTTCATCTGTACTGCGCATTGACTATTGACTTGAGTCCATTTCCTTTCTTTTATGAATTTGTCCAAATGGGCTTTTTCTCCAGACATGACAATTGCGGATAAGTAATGCACTTAAGGCTTGGCAAACAATGGGATGACAAGACAGAAAAAAGTTTCCTCTGTACTTTAGCGCTATTAGTCTATGATAAAAATCTAGAAAGATGCAACGTTCTTCTCTTATTATGCGCCACTTTAAGAAAAATGTAATTGGAAAGTCTTTAGCAAGCTAGGTACTACAACAGTCACATCGAAAGATGCATCTTCCAAAAAATACTACATCAACATGTGCTGTATCAATTTCTTCACTTTGTCAGGAAATCAGAATTTTATTAGAATTTCATAAATAATGATAAACGAGTAATGGCAGACTTCTTGATTTTACGAATATTTTAAAACGATCATCCATCTTCTACTACATAATTTTCCAAGTTCTCTTCCTCAACAACTACTACACAGTCACGGTTAGCTTCGTTTTCCAGGACGTCTTGGGTTGTTTCGTGCTTCCCCTCCTCACCACAAGGCTGTTCTTGTAGAGGCGCCACATGACTAGTGTCTTCCACTAATTTGGCTGTGCTTTCTAACACCACTTCCTCCTCATTTGTAGCAAGATTCATCACTCTCTGAATGGAAAACAGCTCAATTTTCATTCCGGACGAGCAAGTGAGAATTTTCTGCGAGTCAATCCACTATCATAGACAGTTCCGACGTATTAACTTGCTTGGGGTGGAACACAGGGAAAAAGAAACGGGCAGACTTACTTTCATCAAATTCAGCGCCTGGTTTTCTCACTTTTACTATCATCGGATCACTAGAATCAGCATAAAGTATCGAGAGGGAGCCGCATAAAGTCAGGCAAGCGATGAAAGCATCCTCCACTAGCCACTGGACGTCTGTTATCCAGCAGTCTTTTTTGTAGAAATGCACTCCGTCGTAGTCAGAATGATTGCATAAACTGCATGTCTTTCTGGAGAGATGGATTATACCGTTGGACAAGTCTGGGATTTGCAGGACATTCGCATACATCCCTAAGTTTGTACTGATGACTACTGCAATTTTCTTACAGTCTGAGGACAGTCGTGCAGCAAATCGTAACTCCAAACTGTACTGCGTATCAAGTTCCTGCTCAATCCAGTCCACTTCAAATTGCACTTTCTCCCAGGATAAAGTGAACTTTTCTCCCCGACGCTTTATAATCCCGTAAACCAGCTCAATTCCCTTTCCTTCTTGTACTGCGTACACCATTGCTCCTCCAACTGCGACGTTGCGGTTTACCCCATCCTACAAGTTTAGGAAGAGAATTTCGGAGAAATGTAGGTAGATGTACAGATGGTGGATTTTCATTAAATTTCAATTTTACAACCTGCATTACATACCTGCTTATAGTAGCATAATTTTGCCTCAAACCATGGCTCACACTTCTTATTTTGTAGCCATGTGGTAATAAAATTTTTATGCATGATAATCCTATGCCACCGTCCTGGTACTCGGGATCCTTGGAAATTTGCTATACTTTTGTTTCGTAGTGCTGTTTCGTATGAAGGCAAGAAAACGTAACAATTCTCGGGACTGAATGCACAAAAAACGGCGAGCCCATCGGGAAGCGCAGTGATATAAGGAAAGTGGCTGGGGAGGCTCTCTGCACTTTTCGATGGACTTGTTGAGTGTGTTGATGTTGAAGCTTTAGATGTAGGTGATGTGAAGGGAAGGAATTTCCACCAACTGCTTGAGGTTTTTTGTGTCTGTTCCGAGGAAACTTGATTGGTTTTGCTCGTGCTGCCAGTAAAGTATTCCCAGACTTGGGTAGGAAGGGATACATACCATTTGCTAGGCTTTGGTAGGAAGTTAATAAATGTCGCAATTTTAACATTTTTTGTTTTTTGAAGCCCTTCTGTCAGAATGAGGATATCCCCAGAGGGTTGGATCCCAAATAAAAGACTTCCTAGATTTTTGGGCAGGAGTACATAATTAAGAGATCTTTTTACTTCAGGTACACCGTATTATAAAAATAATGACGTAAATTCTAACCGTCAGAAGTTAAGTGGTAAGCTAGACATTGTTGCACAGAATCTGTAGCAAGAGGACAGTCAAATATTTTAAACGCTTGCAAATTCAGTAATCCGAACTTTGTTCCATTGTGGATAACTAAATCTAAGCGTCGTGTATTCAAGTGCTGCAATCCGTTTAATCGATTCTGGTGGCAAAAAATGTATTTCCAAATATGTATGGCGAAAACAAATTTACTTTTGCGAGTATATTTTGTCATTACATCAACAAATTTAGTTCGATGTACTTATTTACTATACCTGGTCAATTAGTTGGTCCGATAATGCTATTATGTTCCAATTTTTTCCTAACTCCCCGTCAAAGTCAGGTATCCCGATTGTCGCAAAATTTTGCAGTACTATGGCTTTAAACATGACTTTAGACAGATTAATTAGCTTAACTTACAAAAATTGGTCGCACGGTTATTTCCTACAAGCACTTTTCTTTGCTATATGATCGGCAATACATAATTCCGAATTTTACACTCGGTTTCTGCAATTAAGCTAACTTAGTCTAGCCAAATTAATAATACCGCTTAGAAATGCGTTAGGGCATGGGAACAATAGTGGAAAATGTGTTCTGTAAATATAATTAATATGACAATGATAGCATAAACTGAACATAGAAATTAATATAATTTGTGAGTGATAGTGGAAGGAAGGCTATGACAACTTCCCACATTAGACATCACACGGAAACAGAAAGGCCCAAACTAAAAAAAACTAATAAGTTGCTTATAAGTTGTGAATTCAAGTACATACATATTTTATTCTGTATTTATATGAGCCGAAAGTAAAACACAAAAATCCGAATGTATAAAATACTATTGTTGATTGTAAAAAATATAAGTATTAAAATAAGTTAACAATAATAGTAATAGGTAGTAAATAATTAATTTTAAATGCATTTTACATCTCAACATTTACTTAAATTGTAAACGCTTACTTTTAGTAGCTAAGTACATTTCATATGTGTACATAGATAAAAATATTCATAATAGCATAAAGCCATAGCATACGGTAAGAAACTTACCTTTTCTTACCTAGAAGTAATATTAGACATTCTTTAAACTAAGTACTACTACCGGGAAGTTTTATATTCTTCATCATTTCCTCTAAATTAAAATCCTCTTTGTCAACAAAAACAGTCACTCCACCATCTTCGGCATAGCAGACTAAACCTTTCTGTGAATTTAGTGCATCGACCAATGCCGAACAAGAGTAGCTGTAAATTCGATATTCAACTAAGCTATGGAAATTGTAAATGCTCGACTAAATTGATAAAAAATTCAGCAGGAGACATGTTACGACATTTTTCCGGACCAACATACGTAATTCTATTCAGATTAATTAAACGATTTTTCAGCAAACGAATATCGCGAATGTTCGGCATTTCTCCTAGATGAAGAGTTCTAATGCAAGGAGGTAGCTCATGAATATGAGAAATACCAGAAATGGGTATTAAAACTCCATCAGTATCATAAATAAAGCAGCGAGGACAAGGATTGTCTATTTCAAGATGACATTGCGATAATTTTTGAAAGTTTGCGATGCCTAAGGCAGTCAAAATGGCTCAAAGCTGTATTGACAGACGATATTTCCAGACGTTCCAATGTCTCTTCACAAGCAGGTAGCAGATCATCCACTCTGTGGTTAGTATGGCAGAACTGTAGCTCGAGACTGAGAAGCGTGGTCTGATTCTTCAGAAAGGTCTTTTCTAAAAAGTAAAAAAAAGTTCACATGAGTTTACACTAGTCTGTATAATTTCTTCATTGTTCCAAAATCACACATTTCGCTATCATTTAGCTGAGCCAAACTAAATGGTCACTGAATTGAAGTAAGCTGATTTAGATTTAATGTTTACTTGAAACTGCCTTTTACTGGCTTGCATTAGAAAGAAGCAATACCATTTCAAAAAGATTTTCAAAATACGTATTTCCGGAACACTTTGTATTCTAATTTTTAATATTTGTAAAATATCATAAACTATTAAATGCCTCTACATCGATCAACAAGCCTTGTACTACTAACCTAATTCCATCCATGGACGAGCAATTTCACCAAATAGAGATGGAGCGATGCAACTTAATCTGAAGCACTCTAGTTTTATTTTCTGTAGCTTCTTGACAAGATGAGGATAATGTCGTATTTCCAATCTTGAATCATACTTCAGCACTTGTGGGATCTGGTTGCTACTATGACCATGAGAAATTGACAAATTCTTCAGTTGAGGATGCTCTGCAATGAAGCTGTAATAGGAGATGAGCAGCTGAAGGTGAAAGCAATTTGCATACACGCGAATATAGAACGACAATAAGTTTGGGCAAACAGCTTTTTCAAGGAATATCTTCAATTTCTGAATATCCGTATTCTCTCCAAAGCATATCTACAAAAACAAGTTAGGTTAAATTCAGATTTGTAAAACAAAAAACAGGATGAAATTGCATAATCTGAGACATTTAATAATCACTTAATTCATACTTACGTCTAGCTTTGTTATTGTTGAGAACTGTTCCCAGAAATTAAGCTGCTTCATCATACTTCGTGGCACTGACAGAAAGGCGATACTGCACAATGTGAGTACTTTAACATTCTTCAGGTGAGGTAAAATACTGGCCAGATCAGTTCCTCGAACTGACTTGCTCACTTCCTGTAGTAATCTGTGATCCTCCGCGAAGCCAGTGGAAAGGGAGAAACGAGGTTCTTCTATTTCGTTGGCATCCTGATCTTCATCCACTTGGAGAAATGCTCCAACATCACCTCCAATTATCAAATGCTCCACAGACCTCTCAAACAATTCTGGGTCGAATTTATTAACTTGTTCATTATTACCCCCAAGGTTAAATCGGGTTTGACAGCTATTCTCGATCCGATTCTGATCCATTCTTGTTAGATTAAAAGTTTTCAAAGAAATGTCTGGGTGAATTTTTGCTACGGTGGAAATAGTTGCGTCATTCAGGATTCCTCCCAGCTGTGTTTTAGACCGCATAAGTGTGTTCCATTGCTTGCAAACGGATCTGAACATTAGCACTGACTCGGAGCCGGAAGAAGCCTTGATTGCTTTATCGAGAATCTTTGACACCATCTGCGGCCAAACAAACACAAATTAGTGAAATAAATAAATAAAAAGTGAATAACCTAAATAAGAAAATATCTTATAGTTAGTGTCAGTTGGCTTAACTCAAACGTTAGTTAACTTAATAAAATAATACAAATAATAAAATAAAATAAATAGTATTGGCTTTAAAACAGCCAACAAACCTCTGTAGGAAGCCAATTAAAATAATTTTCCTGGAGCACTTGAAGCTCATCATCTTTAGTATTTTTGTCACCACCGGATTTCAACTTCTTACTATTAGAACGGAGGACGGCCAGCTTGCTTACTCATTCCTGATAATATTAATTTTTAATTTTAGCACTTTCGTAGCTTTTTACTAATTTCTTAAACACTTTTTTAGCGTCTCTTTTCCAGTAATAATTAAATAATGGTTATCAAGACCGGAGCACTAATAGTAAGCTGTAATTTTTTTTCTTTTCGGCTTCCGGAAAATAAAATATTCCTTACAATTACAAATTTTCCATTCTAGCAAAACTTTCGGAACTGAATGTTGCGTGAACAACGCAACAACTAGAACTGTCAAACTTGACTGATGCGATGATGAATAATTAAATGAACTCGATATCAAATCAGAAATCATGATTGAGGCGAAAGAGAAAACAATGATTTTCTTTTATATTATGCATCCGTTTTGTTTTTCGTTTATGTTTTGGACTTGCAGAAGCAAGGTCGTTGATCTTTTTATCATGTGCTGCTGCAGGAAGGATGTTGTGTGTGTGTACGGTGCAGGTGCAGGTCCATTCGCATTTGTCCGAACAAAAGAACGAATTGGAAGGACAAAGTCAAAGTCTATTTCTTTATGTATGCTGATTATGCAAATTAGCATTTTCATTTTTGATTCAGAAACTCCAAAGATCTGAAAATGGGGAAAACGACAAAGAAAAATGTTAATTGTTGATTCATCATTTTTTGTGATTGCGCAATCCCATGATCTCCCTCAACCCAACCACAACCAGTGTATGAAATTTGAGCGATTTTCCATTGAAACGAGCAAATTTAATTTGCCGTTGCTTGCCACAAGTATAGTATAAATGCAAAGAAAACTGTATGCCAAGCTTGAGCAAGATCCAAGAACATAAATTGAAAATGAACAATGAACTTTCCTTTTCACTTCTTTCTCCCCGTCTCACTGCACCCCAAATTAGGTAACTTTCCATTGAATAAGGAAAACCAATTTTTTGAACTCGTTTTTTTATTTTTCTTATTACATTTGCTGATGAAAAGGTAAAAGATATATTTTTGTACATAAAAATAGCTGGTTTTACGTTCTCTTCTCAGAAGAGAAAATTTTTACATGAGATTTTTATGAATTGGCTACGCCAACTACCCAAATTGGGAGACTTTGTTAAGGTAGAGTAAACTTTCAATTCTAATTTTAATTTTACACGTCGACATTGAGTTGGGAAACTCAACTGCAAATTTTTTTTCGCTTGTGTGTGCATAAAAAGAAATCTTATCGTGAGAGACTACAACCAAGTCAACACAACACTCAATTTTGTAAAGTAGGTAATAAGCCTCGTGATGACTTTTACAGATACTGGAATCGAGACTGAGAGAACGGTGTACATACACATTTAGATAAGGATCGCATTATTTGCAGGAAAAAAATAAATTGAAAATCATTTTTTCTGGAAACCTGAATAGAGCATCTATTCATTCATCTTTTATGCTCGTTCACTTTCAATTTTTTATTTTTTTATTCAGAAACGCTTTTCCAATTTTGTAGGCTCACATTTATCCTCTGTGCTAGGAGTTCGACTAGAAATTCACATTTCAAATAAACCTGACTGGAAAGCAATTGAGGCTGGAATCGTATTACTGGGAGTACTGACTCCAGCCCCAGTAGCAGCACAATTACCATTCCCATTACTGTTTACAATAACACTTGCCATTTTCACACCAATAGCAATGTCTACATTTCCATTTGCTCCTAGTGTCATCGCTGCCGTGGTGGGGATTGCATCTGGAGAAGGATTGGAGCTGTTCAGTGCAGCAGTTGTGGATGTCGTTGTGGAGCTGTTTAAGTCAACAGGAGAAGACGCACTGGCAGCGGCACCACATCCCAATTGCCCCTCTGAAATGAAATTTGTGGATCCAACCTTGAATTTGATTGTGGGGCAAGAGAGGAAGAAGTGAGTGAACCACTCACTCCGCTGGAACACCTCGTTACTCCAGGAGCTGAGCTTTTACCTGCACCGAAGTGAGGTAGACTTCAGCGCAACACCCAAACACAATGACGACAGTGAAGATCCCATCGAAAACCATGTACGCGATGAAGAGTCTACTTGAAGTCCATGTCCAACTGCTAGGCACGAAATAGAAGGAGCTTGTCATCGTCGACAATGAATCGAACGTAGATGTACAAAGCGACAGTCTGGAGGAGGGAGGAGAGCAGCAGAAGAATCGCAAAAATTGAGTTTCCATGAACTTCGTTGAAGAGCTGAGTGAGCAATTGGATTTCTCGGTAGATCACAGCCTCCTGCATTTTTTCTTTTGTGAGTCGAACCAGTTTCCCCCGAGTCATGATGCTGTTATAAAAGAAAAAAGAGATGAGGAGAGAGCCCGTTATAAATGAAAAGTTGTTTTTTTGTGTAATTTAAAGCTTTTTGAATTTTCTCCAGTGACAAAAAAAGCTCTTTCCAGAGCTCTTGACAATGTGTTTCTTTCGCTTTAATAGTCCTGCAAAAACATTTCTCCGGTATTTATTATATTTACCTTGCATACAAATTCAAGGCGGAACGTATTCCATAGCATCCTATGAGAATTTGTCCACATGTCCAGAACCCGCGAATATTTACAGTAATATACCAAATGAAAATGTTGAGCAATGCAGTTATGGTCCCAGTGATAAACCGATGCAGTAACTGGTTTCCAGTGAGAACCGTAATCCCGGAGAAAGCTGAGTAAGATGATGTGGAAAGATCGCTGTTTCCGCTGTTCCCATTATTACTCTCTACGCCACCGCCATTATTTCCAATTTCACCGGTAGAGTAAGTACTGTACGAAGTACTTGTTAAGAATTCTATTACGTTCAGAGGTGAACTTGGCTCCGAGACTGTGATCAGGACGGAGATGAGCAAAGGTCCAATACTGTTCAAGAGGCGAACCAATAAGCAAAAGTATTTTGTAAGTTTTCCTTTCCAGTCTGATGGCAGTCGTAATCGACCTAAAAATGACAAAAGTCATAAAAATTTACAAGGTTTTTCCTGAGAAAGAAAAAGAAACAGTCTGCGGTCCCTTTTATATATATTTTTTTCTGAAAGTGCAATAAAAAGCTCCACAATTTTTTTTATTGTGATGGAAGATGGAACACGGATACTTTTTTCTATAGTTTATCTTAGACCCATACCAGTGTACTTCTGCTCGAAGGCAATCATTCCATTGAAGAAAGCAACAAGGGCATGAGCGGATCTCATGTTCCGGTCGTGAATTAGAGCCACAAATGCCAGCATCAAGGCACAGGATAACCGCTGGATTCTATTGTACGCTTTCTCCATGCAGCCTACGCCACCAGAAGTACCTGTCCCAAAGGAGGATGAGCCATCACCCTTGTTGTTGCTGTGATTGTTGTCGGTTGTGCCTCCTCCGAGGACATTAGCATTCTGTTGGTATTGTCGATACAAATCATGTGCGACTAGGAGTAATCCTAGTTGAAGCGTTATCACAGTTCCGATCCACGTGATTGCAGACTTTTTCACCTTAAATTGCCCTTCGGTTTGATCCCAGATGATTGGAGATATGCCAAAGGAGCTGTAGCTCGAAAGATGACATCACCAAGTCTGGTAAAATTCCGTGCGCAATTAACATGCTGAAAGACACTAACTTTGAACTAAGTCAGGGATTATTAATTGGCTGAATGAATAGTTGGCCTAGAATTACAATTTTTTTAAAACGAAAGCCCTGTGCTCATTATTACCACGTTCCTCCATATCCCTACCAGTTCTGTTCCATTCATTGCCGAAGCCAACAATATAGGTAGTCAAAATGCTACAAAAAAAAGCATCAGGTTTTTTTTGCACACGTACGCTTACTGAACAGTGAAGCCTAACCAAACCAGGTTTTCGAAGAGAAAGGAAATGCAAAAATAAAATGTTCCGCATTCCCCTCCAAGTAATAAAGTCTATCACTATTTAACCATACAGGAATGACAGGTAGGGTTAATGTAATGCAAAATGGGAAATGTCTCAGTCCCAAGAGAGTTCGACCTTCCCAATAGTCATTTGCCATAACTAACAATAAATGTAGTGCTATTTATTATAAAGTAATTCCGACTCGGCTACTAAAATCAAATATGAATGTGGAAAAATGGGCTCTTCCGATTGCCTATTCCCATAGCCTTTCTGCAAACAAGCATAGAATGGAAGAAAAGCAAAGCAGAAAAACACGTAAAGTGATGGTGACATATTGATTTAGCATTTAACCTACTTTATCTGTATTACGTATTTGCTTTTTCACATAGCCTTTCTCGGGCAAACAAGCATAGAATGGAAGAAAAGCAAAGCAGAAAAACACGTAAAGTGATGGTGACATATTGATTTAGCATTTAACCTACTTTATCTGTATTACGTATTTGCTTTTTCGCATTTTATTAAAGGATAGTGGAGGAGTGGAGTGAGTCAGGAAAAAGCTTGGAAAGCAGTAAAAAATAACTTTTCACAGGTTGCTTTCTGAGCTGTAAGTAAGAGCAATAAAGGCAGCATAAGTTCGAACTGAATGGGATAAATAGGATGGGTTAAAAGGAGTTAGAAATGTGAAAGGATGAAAGCGTACGTGTTAAAACCGTTTTTATTGGAGTACGTTTTCTTTTGACAACAACAGGTAAAGCGATAAAAATTGGTATGGACAAGAGGGAGGATTGTAAAGTATGCCATTTGGCATTTGCAGAGTTTGCAACATCATGGAACCGGCTGTCTGACCCAAATCGGAGAATTCTGGGGTATTATGTTGCAAAAATCAAGGTCTTCCAAGCACAAGACAAACTGAACTTGTTGACCTTTAACACTCCAGTTTCCTTTTTGGCTTTTTTGTATGACGTGAGAATTCAAATTGATACACAAAGTATTTGTCAGTTAAATTGAAGGGAGAGACAAAGAATGGTATGGAAAGTCAAAGCACGTCCGGTCTACACAGAGGAACAGACGCAGACGGGACGAGATAAACGATCCATTACTTGAATGTGCCTATGTAATCTGTACTCTGTAAACGGCAATAAAGTACATTTAAGAAGTTAATATAACTTTTCTTCCTGTGGCAAGAGAAACGGAGAAAACAGACAAACAAAATAAAGTGCGCCATGTGTGTGTGCTCCTCTGCCTTTATTTCTTACTTTCCCCTTGTCTTTTGTTTACAGAGACTGACTCGGTCTTTTTTATTTCTCTTTTATTTGCACTTCATTCATAGTAATTGGAAAGTTTTATAGAACGGGCGATCGCTTGAATATGGAATGCAACGAAGGTATCATATTCTTTGGTCACAAAGGAAATCCATTATACATATACTGCCTAGTTCCAGTAGGAAATTATTGCAACGCAGAATGTGACACAACTTCACCTGTGTTTGAGCGACATGAAGTTTATTACAGATTTAGATGTGCTGGTAGCTAAAATTAGCTTTCCAACTTTTCTACTTTTGCTCCTTTTACTACTGGGCGAATTTTACTCATAAAGTCAGACAGAACTAGGTACCTAGTGTAGCAAAAAGTAGTTTATAAAATAAATGTTCTATGTAGATCTGCACACATACTCGACTCAATATTACATAGGCAGTAATAACATATTAAATTCCTTGGAGCAACCTCCCACTGCTGTCATTCCAAATCTGAATTTATTCCATGAATTGTTAATTACGATAATACACTTGGATTTCGAGTTTTAGTTGAGCTCATAACAGAATGCTACCCGTTAGAACAAAGGAGCCTCCCACTGCTGTCATTCCAAATCTGAATTTATTCCATGAATTGTTAATTACGATAATACACTTGGATTTCGAGTTTTAGTTGAGCTCATAACAGAATGCTACCCGTTAGAACAAAGGATTATAGTTACACATCATCACGAACACATTCAACTCAGATTATTTCAATTTTACGACTTTATGGGCTCTAAAATCAAGTGTACCGGTAAATTGCCAATTTCATATGTCTATTTTATAGTGGAATGATGATGAGGGACGATGTAGAATACACTAACACTTGAAGGGCAACCTTTTGCTCAAGTGGCTCAAGATGACCTGATTGTGTAAATTAGCATGCAAGTCTTACTTCACTCAGGAATACTGCTGAAGATGCGACTAGTTTGGGTACCTTAATTGTATTTCATATTACCCATGTGCAGCATTCACGACAAGGATAAGGGACAATCCAAACGTTTAAATGACCTATTACAGCTAAATCGCACACAAGCGTTTGGCTTCCTTTTCTAATACCAGCAAATGTAGGTACCATATAAACTATGGAAAAGGAACGAAAGTACTATATGCATGCACTCGTTTTATTTACTAGCAGCATGAACGTGTCATTGTTCTTGAAATGAAAGTGATAGCTTCCAGCACGTATGTAGCTCGCTGTCACTATACATACAACAGTATTATAGTAAATGCTTGAAATGTAGAATCCTGGAAAAATGGCTAGAAATAGTACGAAGAAACAAACTGCTTTTCGTAGCCTTTGAAAATGCAGGTCTTGGTTCTTTACGATTAACACCGAAAATGATTCAGTAACGTGCGGTCTTTAATTTCATAAATTACGAAATGGCAATTCTCTTAAGAATAACAAAAAATATTTATAACAACCAAAGCTGAAGCTTTAATACCGGTAAAAACTACGACAAGTGGTACATTCGATATTTGATCTGTCAAGTTTGTTTTTCACTGTTTTACTCTAGTGTATATTAGGTAGCCTATACCTCTTACATAAAACATATCACAACGAAACTGGAAACATTTCAGACATTTACAAGACTTAATATGTAAGTTTTTAAATGTAAGCATAATGGATACGATTGAGATTTAAATAAAGAATTTTGATTGGTTCTCTTACACAGATTTTCAACATTACATACATTCCAATACAATCCTTTTAATGTTAGTTAATACAAATATCGAAACATTAAATGAATAAAACTGTCGAGTAGCAAATCGTAAAAAACAACGCTGAATATACATAGTTGCCATCTGAGTGTGCCGAATGTGGTAATTCTTATAAACTTATAACAACTTAATCAACTATTCTATCAGGCGTTAATATAAGAAATTACAAAATGCATATCGTATACACTGTACACGGTACGAAAAAGTGTGATTAGTAATTAATTGTCATTTGAGGTCTTTTGCTGGCTATATTCAGCTTTGGCTTGAGAGCAGAGAGCGCCTTCGATAGCTTGATCTAAATCGTCCAGGTTCATCCCTTTATTCAAATTCGCTTCCTGTAAGTTAGGTTCAAATGGACATTAATGATTTTATAAACAAAAGTCTTACTGTTTCATTCAAAACAAAAATGGCACAGGGTTAAGTAGGTTAGTTTTCGTAAATAGTTTTAATTTTACCATTTCTTTCAGAGCTTCCTCTCCAGCAATTTGCAATTTCTTCCTGTAGTCGACCATTCTTTCGTACTTAATTGTCCGAAGTTCTCGTTGAATGCTAATCCATTCTTGTAACAAAGTCTCTTCTTTGCGATTTTTCACACGTACGTTAGCTTGACTGTCTTCAACTATCATTTTGGAAACTTCATTTACTAATAAATGCTGTCCTGAACTCTTCTTGAAATTTGACGATGAAGTGAGCAAAGCAAATTGGTGTCCCCTACCGTTAAATAAATAAAACAGTTAAAAACTTTTAAGGCCAATTTGCCAATTAGTGGGCTTGTACCCACCGAAAAATGCTATTATAGAAATAATTAGTGATAAAATACAATACCCCTATTTCTTACCTAAGTGATCTGCGATATTTTCTAATCTCTGCCTGTTTGCTATTATTACTGTGCTGGCTACGAGAAACATTGGCTTCTTGCTTATTTACACTTGCATTCCGAGAAATTTGATCTTCTATTTCCTTAATGACGAATTTCGCATTGTTGCACTTGTTTTCACTGGAATTTATTGCATTTCCACGAAGAAAGCGCTTCTGCGACCAGTTTAAACTACCACAGCAAGGAAACCTTCCAACGGTACTGTTAATATTTCCACCGGGAGGAAATCTGTCACTCGAGGAAGCTGCAATTCCATGACCGATCTGATGTGTGGTTCGAAGGGCTCTGGCTCCCGCTCCACAGCATTTCAAAGCTCCAATCATTCTTGCAACAGCCGTTAATGTTTTTAAGAAATATGTCGGTCGATCGAGGAAAGCAATGACTTCTGCAAAAATTAATACAAAAAAATAATTAGAACAATTTGACCAAATATTTTGTTTTATTTATATTTATAATCTTATCGCATTTCTTCACACTTTCCGCAACTCATTTGACCTTACTCTATACTCACGTTTTGGAACTATACTGAACATGAAATATTATTTGTTTATAAGCCACCGTTTACTTAAGACAAATTACATATTATGTAACAATTACCTAAAGAGCTTGAAGAAATTATTTTTAAAAACAATACTGTATTAGCATATAATTTTAACAATAGATGACAACATACAAACTTGATTTTAAAATCCTTTAAGTTTCGTACAGTCTATAACCTATTCAATCAAACAACATCCTTTCAATTCAACTTCAGTCTTAAAACTTGACTGACAAGTGATAACTAGCAACTGATTCATCGTGGCTTGCGATTTTATGAACAGCCTACCACCTTGGGAGATCTAATGCTTCATAAAAACAAAAAATAAGTCATTATGAACTATGAAGAACAAACAATTGCGAAAAACAATCAAAACAATATTACAATAACACATGCTGTAATCTCTAAGCTTGAACTTTGATACTTTGAAGGTTTTTGCAAACGCTTTTTTGATATTTTTATAACTTACATTTATTTCTTGTTCGTATAGTACACAAACAGTATAAATCTCGGGCAGACAGACCGACTCAAACAGCTTTTGTTGATTTAACTGTGGTATAACTAGTGGTCAGATTCCAGTCTAAAGATGAAGTGATCTTGATCTTGAAAATCCACTTATCCAAAAAAAAATAAGTCATTATGAACTATGAAGAACAAACAATTGCGAAAAACAATCAAAACAGTATTACAATAACACATGCTGTAATCTCTAAGCTTGAACTTTGATACTGTGAAGGTTTTTGCAAACGCTTTTTTGATATTTCTAAAACTTACATTTATTTCTTGTTCGTATAGTAGTACACAAACAATATAAATCTCGGGCATACAGACCAACTCAAACAGCTCTTGTTGATTTAACTGTGGTGTAACTAGTGGTCAGATTCCAGTCTAAAGATGAAGTGATCTTGATCTTGAAAATCCACTTATCCAACTCCAGCATAATATTATCCAGAACTTCAATCACTACCTTGTCGTAGTTTCGATAAAGTTTTTTTTATTTGATCCTTCCTCTTATGATGCCAAACTGGTTCGTTACGATGGAAGATGGAATTCCTTATCCTTATGTAATCCTAATTAGGTTGAGGTAAGCCGAAGATGGAAGAAAATGTATCTACTGGTCAACAAAAACTGGAAAAAGGACTACGACTACACAGATTTCGCTGGACAAAAAGGATGTTCAAGTTGGCTTGATCTGTTCGGATTCTTTTGTCTCGCAGAAATACATAAATTCCAGTCGAATCCTACTCACTTGACTCACTTTACTGCTACAGTATCGAGTGCTATCATATGAACATCTCGTGTCCGTGTTTTCTAAATCACTCGGTATATTTGAGAAAGCTGATCATAACATCAAACATGCAGTCGCAGCACTCGCAGCCTGCCTTGCATGCATCAAAACAAGTGTGAATTAGACGGAATTACTTACCTTGCACATTTTACCCTGTTGCTATCCTCTATTCACATTCACTCACACATCAAACTCAGTTTTTACACTTTATTTTATGCTCTTCTTCTCAGATGTCAGAACTAAAAGAGGATAAGCTTTATAGTGCTCGTTGTGCTTTGTGAATAGCAAAGTAGCAAATTAATTCTGCTTTGTTCTGCTTATGCATAGAGATAGCAATTTGCGCTATTTCGTAGCAAGACTAGTCACTAGTTAGCGAGCGAGTATGAGTCGAGTCCTCGAAAAGTTCACAAGCACAGAACGTGAACTGAGCGCTGTATTTGCCAATGACAGAAACTTGAAGACTTCAACTTGAAGTCACCACAAACTACAAAGTTTGATGAGTGATGATGTGATGCATCGATAATGCACGTAGAAATAAATCTTTTGGCCCAACAAATTGTGAGGGAGACCTTAATTACTTTCAGTTCCACAATTCCAGCTTTAGGTGGTATGCCATCTTCTCACTTTCCTTGTAAATTGGAATTGTGGACTGACAAATTGAATGAATTGCCTTGAATAAGTGCAAAGTAAGCCCTCAAATTGCGAAAAAATTATGAATTTGATAATTTTTATGATGAATTGCGCATCTGTGCATGTTTAAGCAAAAAACACGTGAATGTAAATATTACATTACAAGACAATATACAAGGGAACCGGCAAATCACGTTCCCAGTCCCCAATTTCATCATTTCCTATTTTAGAACTCTTTTTAATTTGCAAGTTTGCAACCTTACTATTTAACACGTGCACGCTATCCAGGAAGAAAGCCATCCAAAGTTTAAAACAAAGAACTTGAATGACAATTAATTGCGCAATATGAGTTCAGTGGCTGTCATTTTCCCCATTTTTCCATGTCTGTCACTCTCCAGCAGAGATACAAAATACGAATGACACCGACACGATAAATTCAAAATTCCTGAACTGGAATCTTAAACCAGTCATGATTTGATTTATTTAGCATTTTTTCTGTACAAATCTCCATTTAGGCTAGTCGAAAGTCAATCGAAAAGCCTCGCCTCATTTTATATGCAGTAATAAAAATAAAGCAGGAAAATTCAGTTGAATTTCCTAGATTGCATAATTTATTATACCAATTTTCAGTCTTTTAGCTCACGTGTATTTTAATCATCATCGAAATATTTTTTTTCTCTCGCATTTCCTACCGGTATCGCTTCCTTCACATGTCCTCATCGCTTTAATTGCCATAAAAAAACGTGAGCTATCACAAAGCAAGGTGCGTTACTGCGTTTCGCATAAATTCGATATTTCATTTAGCAAAATAACTAAATAAACGATAAAAAGCTGACTTTGACTTTGCATAATCCTCCAATCGTCCGCTGCTGCTTTGCAGCGCAGTTGCAATTTGCAATTTCTCTTGTTCCTAGAAAGCCTCCTCGTCGAGCGAAATCACAGCTTTTTTGCTCACTCACACACAGCATATTCAGCATTACGGGCCACACACGGGGTAAACGAAAACTGAACAAGGACGGGATTGAGGGTTGCCATAAAGAAAAAAGAAGAATCCAAAACTTTTGAAAGTGCATTGCGTCAGCATCAGGAGAAATACGAAAAGGCTCGCGATGTGGATGTTGTGATGTGTGAGAGGAGAGTGGTTGTTTTTGGCTGGCTGGTCGTTTTTTCATTCAGCCTGAAATGTGGAGTGAGTGCACTCTCGTTTGTTTTGTGTGGACGAGCTGAGGATGAAGAGTAGTATTTTGGCCACTGACTCGCACTGGCAGTCAAGTCAGCAATAATAAAAAAAGGCTTTCATTTAAATATACGATTAAGTTTAAAACGTTTAATTGGGCTGGTCGGCTGGTGCGTGCTCCGTAGGAAAGAACAGCGAGGAAATGTTAACAGGAAAATCCACGTAATTTTTTATACTGCGTAAGAAGGAACTAAGGAACGAACACATGTTCGAGCTGTAAAAGCAGAAAAGAAGGAATCATTTTCAATCTTCGGGGAAAAAAGAATTTTTTAAATTGGGTTTGTAAAATTGTAAGGGTGCGTCACATTCGTTGGAACATCTTATTGAAATTGAAGGGTTATATATATTTTTAAAGGTGCTGGTTGAGTCAATAAATGATAAGCTTTAATTGTTTATACTGATATTAAAATACAAATTGAGAATTATAAGGTTAATTGGGAAGGTATAGTAGGGGGAGTGGAAAAAAAGTGACATTTTGAATATTTTTATTGAATGCTGAAAAAAGAGGAGGTTGTAAACGTTATTAATTAAACACATTTGGAGGAGGGTGCTAGTTGCGGAACTTTAGGAACATCTGTTGAGTAAGTATTGTTGGAATTTCAGGTGGTTCATATTTTTTTTTCTATGGCTTGGCTATCATCTTTAATTATTTATTTTTTGTTTTTTAAGTTTTTTCAAGTGGCGAATAAAAGTAGTAATAATTAAAAGTAAAACAGCAGTAGTAATGGCTACAACATAAAATGTATTTGTGTTGATGTTATTATGTATTATGAAGTTTTACAATTAGTGCTTCTAGTAAATTATAATTAATTGTTGCTGACTTGACCTAATTTTAGTCTTCATTATTTGAAGACTGCTTTCTATCCTTAACACTCAAGAAGCTGACAATTATGGAATGTTTCTTTCTTGTATAATGTTTAGAAAGTGTAAGCCAGTGTGCAGCAATGGAAGACCACACTCCGGGTAGCGGCTGCAGGGTTAGTTCGCCTAGGAACTCATTAGTATCAAAACCTGCGAAGTGCAAATCAAGATCTAAGGAGAAAATTGATACCTCAGTGAATTCACCTCCCCCCACCATACAAGGCAGGTTCAAAATTCCAGAAAATTGGGTCAATGCGCCGGAGTTCGTTCCGAGATGGCTTGCTGGCAAATCAGGTATGCGTGTTAAATTAAAATTAGTTACATAGTTCAAAACCTGCACATTCTAAAGCCGGGGCGGTGAGTGGTGAATTACGGTTTATTCATATTTATTTTAATTTCAGATAAAAATGACCAGCAGAAAACATCTCCTTCAACTTCAGCGGCAAACCCCACTCCCACTAAACCTAGAAGTTATGCGGATGTTGTAGGCCATGCTCATGTTGTAGAAGACAATTCATCTAATCAAACTAACGGTGGTAAGCGTAAGTTGAATTTCCTTCGTTCGTCCTTTACCTTCAAAATGTTGCTTTTGAACAACTTCAGCTAGGGATGTACTAATTTTATTTATTTACTATTCATAATTTTAATTTACATTTTTTGCTTTGGCGGTGTAGCTCAATCAGGTTGGGAGGAATGGTGCCCTTATCACCTAGTTGGAGAGTGTCGTTTTGGAGATCAGTGCCTTATGTTACATGGCGTAAAGTGTGATTACTGTGGGGAATGCTGCTTGCACCCATACGACACAATTCAACGAAGCAAACATATGAAGGTCAGTGTCAGCATGACATGTATCCATTTATTACATCAATATTTAACTGCAATGACCAGATTTTGGTGACATCAAATGATCAATTATTATATTGTCTATTAGAATCACATTCATCAAAGGCTATTCCGCTATTCCTTGTTCCTTTCTTTTTAATTAAAGTTTTTAATTAGTAATTAGAATAAAATAGGTTTAATGTTCCATATCAATGTGAAAAATCATTAATTGCTTTACATTATAGGAATGCGTGGCAGAACACGAGAAGGACATGGAGATTTCATTTGCAGTAGCAAGATCCATTGATAAAGCTTGCGGTGTTTGCTATGAGGTATGTGCTAGTGCTACATGTAGCCTTCAAATTTTCCTTAGATTTTTACATTGGACTTGGAAAATTAGACACGATGAGTGGATGCTGTGTCTGTTTCGCTAGTACGTCAATAATTTATGTACTAACAACATTACCACACTCAAAGACATCTCTGTTACATCTCTGTATACTTAGACGGTCGGTGATTAGATGAAATTAATCCAATATTTTTTTATTTTGTTTTTACTTCACTACTCCAGTCAGAAAAACTGTCGGTATTATCGTAACGGAGAGGGCCAGTGTCCTTTTGGAAATAAATGCTTCTATCGTCATGCTCTTCAAGATGGAACAGAAGTAGATGTTGGTCCACCAAAGCGGATAATGGGTCCGGAAGGACGAGTTCCCAATGGAAGTCAGGTATGCAAATTGATTAAGTGATAAAATTAGTTCAGAAAAATCTGTGTTCAATGATAATGTTCTACGCTAAATTGTAACTACAACTGTTCATTTTTAGGGGTCGACAATTTGGGACTTCTTTGAAAACTGGGAGTTTCAATGGATGGACATCGAAGAAATTATGGATTTTCTTGATCTTGATATGGATGAATTAGACATTGATGATGAAACTTTCGATTATTGGCTTGGATCTCCCTAAGCTACTAAACTAAGCTTGACCTCTCATATCAAAAAAAATCTAGCTAAGGCTTGGATATTCCTCTAGTTGGTGTTGTAATATGTACGTATTATGTAACTCTATTTACCTTACTTTTGCTAAGCGTAGCAAAAAAAACTTTAAAATGGCCAAAATGTTGCGAATCTGCGTGCTGTACACAAATTAGGGAGTTGCTATTAAAACTGAAACGTATAGTATCACCTGAAACAGCATTACACTACACACAAAATTGTTGTTGTCTGTTACTTGAGGAATTGTCTTATTCGCTGTTTCGTCTTTTCTGTAACCTGTTACTAAGTCAGTATATATTAGGATAAGTACATTAATTAAATATCTTTCGAATATGTATGTCACATAAGTACGCAGCTAAAGCAGTAATGATTGTAACAATCATAACGTAACTTCCTATATTATTATTTAGTGAGTAAGCCAAGCCAGTTGAGTTGTCTAAAGCTTATGGATATTAAGTTAAATCCATTATGAATTGGAAATGTTATTACTTTGTAAAGCTACTCAATGTTTTTGTAGTTAATCAGTGTGTATAAGTAGCTTCTATCAAATATCAACATCAATACTCAGCTTACAGACTTATGATCTGTTAATTTTGTTCCTATCAATAACCATCAGCAATTACATTAGCAATTTACACTGCAGTTTTTGATGCTGTAATTTCCAGTTATTGTGTCTTTTGCGATATATTTCGCTACCACTAGTGTCTTTTGGCAGTAATACTTTTCCAAGCCAGATATTTTTAGTATTTTATAGCATAACATCAATGAATTTCTCTAGAAATCAGACTTTGGTATAATACAATTTCAGCTAAGCGTATTTAACATTGTAGATATTATTTAAAATACAGGATTATATCGTCAAATTTGCGTAACGCTATCGCAAAATAAAGATCATGATTAATTAATCTCACCGTAAGATTTTTCAATATTTGTGATTTATTTGATGATATTATTAACAAATTCTGTAACCCATGTTGACACCACAGCATAAAAACCATACGGATTCGGGTTAGGTTAGTAATATGACATATGGGTATGTGTGACATATCTCTGGTCCTCACTCACCACAAACCAAGTTCTCTTCGAAAGCATTTATACATAGTTCATAATCCCATTTTCATGGCCAGACCCAAAACCCTTAACATAGCTCACAAATAATAAACTAATCATCGGAAACCTGGAAGCAGCATTTTTGCCACCGCAAGCAAGAAGGACTTTATATTTATGAAGTCAACTCTATTTGTAGATATTTCAGAACGTTACTTCATACTTTGTTTGGTCAAAATTTTGCCCTTGTAATTAATGAGAATGGGAAAAAGATAATGCCGTTCTTATACAACTTTTCGCCAGTTTGTACACAATCAATCACATAGAAGCAGGGGCGATTAATTAGTCATCAATACGCATTTTAAATGTAAGTATCTATGTAGTAACAATTTAAAAGACCCTGAGTTGCGATTTGAGATGTGGTTATCTAATTTACCATATGAAGTTTGTATCTTTAAATGTGATCATCGCTAAAAATCATTTGCTTTAGCTAGTTCAACTGCTAACAATGTCATGGACGGGTATGTTAACGCCAAAAGGCAGTGACAGTAGTGAAATTTAACTTAATATTTTTATTCTATAAACTTTCTTAAAGCTTGATGCAGCACACTTCTGTTTCGATGAATTGTTTGTTAATTACGTAAACATCAAAAAGAAACAAAAAAGGTACCTTCTATTGGATGTTTTATTTTTCTATACATAGGCAGGCACAGTATATGAACTTTATTTGTCTAGTGCCAGCAGAAATGTCTTTAAAACAAATCGTTTTATAGTTAATGGATTGACGTGGAATGATTTACACACTAAAAGCATTATGTGGCTTTGTTCCAGTGAATGCGGTTGCTGAACTTGTGTCACAACTTGTTACGTTTTAGATTTAATAACAAAATTCAAAATTTATAACCTTTGATTTTTACTGTATGTACCGGTTCATAACTTATATATACCTACGAGTTTGTTTAAAGCGCTGTTATATCTGTACAGGACAAAGAAACCTAATGTGGTTAAAGCGAGTACATATTAATTCCACTGGAATTATTCCAGTAAGAAATGAGAAATGTACGTATCTATATAGAAATCTTCGACGATGGAAGAGGAAAACCGCTTTTCG
>JAHZND010001324.1:0-23042 GCA_027744115.1 Acrocyrtus sp. NNG-2020
GTTCTCTCCGCGGCCAGTTTTCGTATGTTCTTGGTGGCAGAAAGCTTCTAGATGGGATGGTTGGCGCAGGTGGGAAGGAGTCTCCGGGAAAGTATCCTTCCATTCTAAGTCTCTCTTCCTCCCTGGCGGAGAGAGCGACTGGTCGGAGAAGAACTTCTGAAGAGGTGGTTCCTCCAGAGCCCAATCCCGTACCAACGCCACTACTACCAGCCCCAGATGGGAATGTGGAGGTGGTGATTTTACTCCCACTTTGAAATCCAGAGGAGGATGACCTCTCTTGCTGGAGTCGGGTTGTCGAGCTCAGTCCTGTCTTCTCTAATGGCACGAGACCACCACCAAGTGAGGATTGGTGATGTTGGGATGCAGGGAATGGAGGTATCGGGTGTCTCAGGAACGGAGGTACTTGCTGCTCCAAGTACTCCAAGTCCCGAGCGAGATTATCACGAATTCGCTCCGCCTCCCAAGGAGGAGGCGTAGGGTCACTTGGAAGACGGGGGTGAAAGTGTCGACCAGTTGTGGCAGTTTTCCATAAATACGGTGGTTGATGAACTTGGACTAGAACAGGAAACCTGGGCACGGAGCTGAGATCTGCGGAAGATGGACTAAACTGTTTTTGTATACCACTAGTCGCCGAGCGAGACCTGGCTGGGATGGGAGAGCTAGCAAAAGGACGAGGAACGACTATAGTCTCTGGTCTTATCAGAGAACTGGATGGCACGAAACTTCCTGGAAGTACGAGATTAAATCTACGTCGACCACGAGGGAAATATCGAAGGGGTCGGGGAGCTAGGAAGCCACCGTCATCGGAACTAGATTCATCTACTACATCTGTAAACACCACAAAATAGTTTTAGATTAGTGAAAGTTATTACATAAAACATCCCAATCCCATACAAACTTCATAGTTTCGAAAAATTAAAAATATCGTGAAGACATGAAATCTGAAATGAAAAGAAGTAGAGTATACGTAGAGGAGCGAATCTACGTCCAAATTCGTCTTACAAATGTCAAATGACAAGAGTGGAAGTCCATTCTACAGTATACTTTTACTAGAGCTACACCAAAGAGGATCTAAACATACATGCAAAAATGATGATGTCAATGATTAAATAGTAGAGGACAGATTTTTATAAAGGATAGACCTGGCAGAACAATTGAGCCTTTCCCCCAGGGAAGGACGATACCTCTAGGTTGTCCAGGTCGAAATGTCGATGGCGAGGAGGGGTGAGGTCGGGTTGCGCGGTGGGGACCTGTGTCGACCAGGGAGAGTGTGATGCTGCTGATGGATGGATGGCGGCTCCCCCTCTCCCGGTAAGGGCTCGGGCGGTCCAAAATGATGGCGCGGCGGCGCAGGGGGAGATCCAACAGGTGAATAATGAAGATTCCCACCCCTCGACCCACCCATTGATACGCTCTCTTCAGCCACGAAATCACAGCGTGTGCTTGGGCGACTCCACTCCTAAAAATATTTCATACAGTTTTACAAAAATTCAATTTGAAGCACTTTATGTGGTGACATGCACAGCTTGGACAAAACATAACCAATGAGTAGCCATATAATACTCGCGGTAATTAAAATAGGTTTTAAAAAAAATTTATACGAAACGAAACGGTGCACAGTGGACGAAAGGAACAAAATAAACTCATCTCATGCGACTTTGCGTTTTGGCATATTTTTTTATTTTTCATGCAAACCAAGTAAAAAGGGCTTGATTGGAAAGATCTCTGAAAAAACGCAAAAAAAGCACGTTGGAACGGAAATAGCTTATATGACAAATGAAAACGAACTGACAGGACGAAGAAACTGAAAGTAAAGTGGCGTGCAAACTGAGATCGCTTATACTGAATATGAGTGAGCGCGAAACTTAACTGCAACGCCCTTCTGTTGTTGCTGCTGTTGAGGATGCTGAGGTGGTGGCGGTTGTTGTTGAATAGGGGGTCGGCTTTTACATTTTAAAATATTATCATAAAAATACGTTTCACGATTAAATAGGCAGCACGTAGTGCTATAGTTCCTGATTTTTAATTAAAATTGTCTGTCTTTGTTTAGTACAGAAGTCTAAAAGTGAATTGAGAGAGGATACCTCTTAGGGACAACTTGTGGTTGTGAAGGAATCTGACCACCGTTTCTGGCATCAGTAAGTCGACAAGCTACCATATTATACGCTGGAGCGTAGCCGAAATATACAAGTAAAGAAATGGATTAGTAATGCAGAGCAGTTCACATCTCATAAATATACCTCTTTTTGAAGGGTCGCTGACCTTTCTCCTGTTTTCTTCTCTTTCTTCGATTACATATTTTAACAGCACAGACGGAGAGAATGATGGCAACTATGAAGAAGAGAATGCCTCCCACAAGGCCTGCGACAATCGCACGTTGCTTATCTCTAGGCAGAAGCGTGTGTAAAACCTCCTCACTGGACGCACTGCCCCCTGTCAGTGTATATGCGACAACTCGGAAGATATACTTTTTATTCTCCTTCATGTGACGTACTAAATCTAAAAAGGAAAAGTGAAGCCATATCCGGTCAGGATCCAGTCTAAATTCCTTGATGAATAGACATATTATGCAGAGACTTGAAGCCACTTTCCACTTACAAGTGTAAGATGTTTGAGGGGGCAGAATTTTTTCTTTGTTGAGCGGTTTCCATGCCTCCGTATCAGACTTATATTGAATCTGGTAGTAGGCCACTGCGACACGGTCCGCGTCTATCGGGGGCATCCAAAAGATTGTTATACTAAAGGCATCGGACTGGTCCACGATAGTCACGTTGTGAGGAACACCTGGTTTAGGACCTACATTCCAAAAACAACACAATGCCGGATTAGGGAGGGTGCCCTTCCCAAAATTTAAAGTGGAATCAGGAAGCAGCTCCTCTACAACTACTTACATCACACTTGACTACACAAGAAAAAAGTAGACTTTATTTATACAAAAGGATATACGAAAACCATAACTTTTACTTATTCCATTCACGTTTCCAGTCTTAATTAAAAATAAACGAGAATCCATAGGGAATCATTTCTGGCAAGTAATTAAGCAAAAAACAGAACCCAAGAAAAAAACAAAAAACTGCAATTCGCATGCACAAACCTGTCGGATATAACAGTGTTGGAATGTACGTCGAGCCATTCTCATCGGTGGGATAAACTACAACTGAGTAGTCGAGAACTTCTGTTTAAAAAAATTATAAAAAACAAAAAAGTCAAGCAAAAAAAGCACACACACACACAATCATATTATTCAAGCCAAAATTATTCGAAGAAAAAAAATTTTTTTTAATTTGAAAAGAATATATTAAAGTCTTAAAAATTTCATTTTTTAGTCCCCAAGTCGCCCTACACATCCCCTTCTGTTCAGCAGTAAACTTAAGTTTAAGCAAGACCACAACTAAAAATTTATACAACGGAAATAACTTTCCCATGCAGTTTCTTATTTTTAAAAAAATGTTAAAGAAGCAACCGTTTTTTCTCATTAAAAACCATTTCCTGGAAATTAGGATTTTTAGGTCATGTATAATCTACAGTGCGATGTAAAAGAGTATAAAAAACTGCCCTTAGTTTCTATAAGACCATTTACCAATGACTGTACCAGTTGAAGGATCTTCGGGCTTGGTAGTAGCATTAGTAACACTTTTTGGAGGCTCACTAGTTCCATTAGCCAGGATTGTGTCGACTCCTCCAGGAAGGCATAGCAAAAATAGTGAGATAGGTACAGAAAAAAGGAAGGAAGTTTTAGAGAAGAAAGAGTTATTACAGAGAAGCCACTCAATTCAACATCAATAAGTAAGAAGAAGAGAGCACCAAAAAATGCAAGGTAGTACTAGTAATAAAGTCTTGGATAAAGAACCGTTACGGATGTTTTTTTTTAGCTTTTTCTGTTTTTTTGTTACTGTTTCCACCAAAAGCCGAGTAAAATTGTAAAGGTTAAGAACGTGCGCAAAAAGGATCTATCCCGAAAAGGTATAAATTCTACATCAGTTGATGATCACTGCCTAATGGGAAGCTGTCACCAGGAGGAAAATTAATGTGTGCTTGAGATCGTACTAAAGCTTCTTTTTTTTACACCGGTGGTGCTTCTCACTTCACCCCATTTCCTTTTTACTTATTTACAGAGAGATTATATAACAGTAGTGGTAGTGGTAGTAATAATGTCTGTGAAAGTGTAAGTTGAGCACACACTCAAACTCTCGAAAAAAACAGTTATTTTTTACAGTGTACAATTTAAAGTCATGTCATTTCATTGGGCGCGCCCTAGAAAGAAAATTTAGAGTTGGGGATTACAGTGAAATTTCATTTTCTCTGGAATTTAAATTACCTTTAGTAGTAACATTAATAGTTTCGCTTGGATGCCCTTCCCCAAGGTCATTTGTACCGATAATCTGGAATTGGTAAGTTGTTCCAGGAGACAAATTGCGTATTGTGATGCGCTGACTTCCCGGCGGAGTGACTTCAATCGTTTGCCACCGTGACTCTCCCAGCTTTCTGTACCTGTAATGGGGAATTTTTTTGGGGGAATTTCAGAAGATAAAAGTATTTTAGTGGCTAATGAATGTAGCGATTAGTATTTCGGAAGTGAACATTTTCTAGACAGTTACGGAAAAGGTAATTGGTTTGAAGGGTACATGTTGGAAGTAAAGTATGGAACATACCAGACAACGTACGACTGACGGAAGTCAGGTCCAACCCGCATATCCCGGATACCAGTTTAATGTTACGTAAAACATTGCCGCTGTACCAGTAATATTGTAGGGAGCGTGAGGTCGAGTGCCCTCCACGACAATGGTTGTGCTAGTGACCAATGTGGCCACTTCATTGGAAGCAACACACTCGTACTCTCCGTAGTCCTGTTGCTGCAGGTTTTCAAGGAATAAAGTTCCATCGACAACTCGAGCTCGATCCCTTGGCAGAAGTCGACCGTCCTTCTGCTCAATAAAATAGAGAGAGAAAATTGAATACAAAGAAAAAAATTTCCGACACACAATTTCAGCCTTTTTATTGCCATCTGCTTCCTGGAAAAAAGTTAACTTTTAACGGTACAAAATTCAGATAGGCGGATTTGACGTAGTAAAAAATTAATGGATTGGAGTAGATAGCTCTAGCAAACGGCAGGATATAAATGGATAATTCAAAAATGGAAAGTTAGCAGTAGTATAGCAGTAGAGCTGAACTTTCGTTTTTTTGAGCTTACCCTTTGCCAAGTGATGAGTGGACTAGTGGTGCCGTTTGGTGCTACAGCAGTACATGGAATCTCCAGTGATGTCCCAATCTTCCTTTGATACATGGGATCAGGGGTGATTTCAAATTTGGGAGGGTCCTTCACAATAACTTGCATCGCCAGGGAAGCTCCCTTTGTCCCGTGGACGTTGTAGGGGGTACAAGTGTACATTCCTTGATGGTTCTCCTTAACTCGCTCAATGAGCAGTGAGCCGTTATGCATGACGGCAAATCCTTCCGTCTCATAAGGTTCCAGTAAGTGCTTGTCCCTTGTCCACATTACAAATTGAATGCCTGGATTTGCTTGGATGTGGCATCGCACCACTCCCGACAGGCGGTTAGGCAGGTACTGTACTGTTGGTGTGTATGTCACTTGAGCTGGAACTGAAAACAGAGAACACCAAAATTGCAATGTGATAGCTACTCCACATCAAAAAGTCATTTTGCTGGAGTGTCAATGATTAAATAATGAAATGGTGCTGGCGAGCGGATCATGTGAAAATGACCAGAACATTTGCCGCTGTCAACGTTATCATCATATCATTGCATTGCAATCTCTAAAACTTTTTTTCACAACATAATCATTTCACTTCAATCTCAAATTGCACGTGTACAGTTATTTGTAACGACTGCATTTTCCATCTCTGAAAATGTAGCCTTTTGTCAGCTTCACCTATATTGTAGGTCGGGAAAAACAAGACTTGGGCAATTTCTACAGAAAATGTTGCGCATAAAATGACATGGCAAGTACACAACAAAACATACACTTGTCATTATGTTTTTGAGAAAAATCTGAAGGGCGTGTGGCCTAGGTTTGGGCTGACTTGTAAAATTCCAAGATTCGAGCTACCCACGTTTCCAGCTAAATAACCGCGACTTAATACCCTCAAAACTGCCAACTGTTATAGTGCGCAGCTTTTTTACATGTCGTGATAAACATCTAAAAATGAATTGCACTTATTTTAAGTATCTCAGTTTTAATCTCTCCTACTTACAATGCTCAAGTGCAAGCATACATTTCCTAAGAAAGTGAAGTAGTAGAGAAAAATGTTGTTCTTGTTTTTACAAGACAAGTTTCCTGCAAGCTTCCAGTATTTAAATGGCTTTAATGGGATTTTTATGGAAAAGTTCCTCTTGAAAAGTTTTGTTAATGAGATATTCAACTGAATGAAATCAAAATTCATGAAAAGGGCTTTTCTTGTCGCCTCTTTTTCACATTCAGTGTTCTCCCACAATTTAAATTATTTTTAACTTACACTCGACATTGAGATAGGCAACGGCAGACTGTGTCTCCCCAATTCCGTTGGAAACGCGACATTCATAAAAGCCCGAGTCGTCCATATGAAGTGGATTAATGATAAGACTTCCTTCCGCTGGAGTTTCGATTCTTGACTCAAGAGATGCAATTTGCCGTACTGGAATTAAATCTCGATACCACACCACCGTCGCATTAGCAGGCATGGCACGCCACTCGCAAGGGAAGACGACTTTCTCCTGCTCCGCTTTTGTGGTGTTTTGTGGTGGCTGGATTATCACTGCAGAACCTGTTGGGAGAAAAAAGAACAGAAGCTCAGCATAAATTTTTACATACAAAAATTTCTCTTTATTTCTGCATCTGCATATATCGCAACCAGAAACGGAAATAAAATGATGAAAACTTTTGCACCACCTTTCACCAATTCTAAGCAGAAATTATTGTAGTGGCATGAATGGCAAAAATGAGTACACTCCCTCCCATCTCATATTTCTTCGTAATTACACTCACGCTGCGTAAGTACTCCCTACTTTACGAGCAATTTTTTTGCTGATGGGCGCAACGCACTATTTTAATGCTCCCTTCACCCGACAAGATGTTAGCGAAATAAGCACATAATGTCGCCATAATTTTTCCCCGCTCACTCTACGAAATCATTTTTATTCCACATCCTGACTATAACTTTCCGCCTAGCGCGTTTTACATCCTCCCGCATTTTCCATAAGAGCCATAAATAGTGGCAAAGTATTATCATTTTTCCTAGATGAAGAAATGTGTGCAATCTCGTTCCTATTAGTTAACATCTCCGTTCATTAAATAAACTTCATTCTTCTTTCAAAAAGTTTTTTTTTCGTATGCTAGACAAACAGAAATATATTTTTTGATGTTCCATTGCTACCATTTTACGTGTCTTATTTGCACACAAACTGTATTCCAACTTCAACGCATTTCCCCAATAGCCGTACTTATTGATTAGACAACTACAAACAAATATTTTGGAAACATTCTGGAAACGATCATGGAGATTTTCTTCTATTAGCAAAGAAAGCATGAGGAGAGGCGGCACAAAATAAAGACAAAAATATGAGGCTCCCATTTCCCATTCAGCACACATACGTATCGAAACAATCTCACGTTAAACAACCCTCGAAAATCTTGCTTTTGTATTTGCCCATTTTTTCTGGAAACGGAAAATAAAAAAAAATATTCTGGAAGAAGCTTTGTTCAGTTATGCAACCAGTTTCCCTGAACATTGCATTTATTGCATAAACTTTTGATAAGAAAAGGATACAATAGTGGTGAATGTAACAGAAGGAGAAAGTATTATGGGGAAAAGTTCAAGCCAGTTTATATTTCTTTTAACTTTTGCTCAAGCCATTTTTGCGTTCATTGAGGGAAGGATACCCACACCTCCTTCTTATTTTCTCCTAACAAGTTATGCCTGATTGATCAGATATAAATCCCAACTTAAGCCGAGGCAATTTTCTCTTTTTCTCTTTCCCTCTCATCATGAAAACCATAACATGTTGGCCAAATTGGACTTTCTTTAAGGAGGTGGAATAAGTAATACTGCCCATATTGGATGTATCCACTTATACCTATCTGCCCGCTCTTGTAAAGAGTCCGCAGCAACCATGTCTGTGCAAACGAAAAAGGAAACAGGAAAAAAGGAAGTTGGGAGAAACAGGCAGGAACAAAGATGAAAAGAAGTGGAGGAAAAAATAAGTAGAAATGATTCTCAGTGAAAATAACTACTACATCCTGCTAGTTGCCAGAACTGTATATATCCAGTCGAGTATTTGCTCAGCACCACTTATTTTTTAGGTAATATGCTTATATCAACCGTTTTTATTCCATCAATTTCACTTGCCAAGTGTATAATACCGACAATACTTTTTACTGCTTTTTTCCATGTAACGCTGCTACGAGAAGGTAGTGGTCCTGCTTATTTACAACTTTTATTCTCTTTTTCCTCCCTCATCCCCGAATTTCTTTTTTTTTTTACTTTTTTCTAAGTTTTTCTTTCTTATTCTTGAAGGAGAAACTGTACTGGCTGGGATGTCTAATTTTTTTAGGCAAGTGCTACTACTTTACTCTGCTCCTTATGCACTTTTTTGTGGATACTTCAACTTCCACTCTCTCCTTTTTTTTCTACCATTGAATTTACACAAGGAGAAAAAAGTTTTTTTTACCAGGCTAGTTTGAGTTCCACCTCTTCTATTTTACTTCCTCCTTTTTTATTCTTCCCTTCCTCCTCCCTTTTTATTTCTCTTCACAGTTTCAAATACGTTTCGTGTAATTTCGCGAGATAAAAAGAAATAACAATTTTTATGAGTGAGCACTTTCCTCCTTTTTCTCCTTGCACGAGTTGTGCAGCATGAATGGATGAGTGCATGTTTATATGCATGTATGCCTGGAAGTGTGTGTATGGCTTGTGCAAGTGCAATTTTCTATAGAGCGCTCGCCCTCCTACATATAATAAAAAATTGGTAGAGCTCTAACTAGCTTGTTGGAACTTGGAAAAGCGAAAAAGACAAAGACAAGAAACGCACCATCCCTCACTTGTTCCAGGCAATATCAATCTATTCAATTTAACCAGTCGTCCATTCTCCTTGTAAAGGTTTTGGCTTCTTCCCCCCTTTTACATTGCCCACAACTTTATTTCGCTGGTGGGGAAGCTAAGTCAAGTGAAATGTGACTTTGGTAAGAATAGTGGAGGTGTACAAGCTGAATAAATGTGACCGATTGCTAACCACTCGGCTGGTTATTTCCTTTAAGATACATGTTTGACATTGCTTTGACATGAAAATTCGACTTTGACCGTTATCGTCAAATTAAATGCGTAAATATTTAAAATAAATTTTTAATAATTTCGTGAATTAGTAAAATAATGTGTGCCTATAAAACGTTAGACCAGTTCATGCTCAAGTCAGCAATTTAGTAATGTCTTTTCCATGTAGCGTAATGTTAACTTCTCAGAAAGCGGCTATCAAATTAGCAATCTAAAAACCTAGCTTAGTCAGCACAGCCTATTTTTTTGTCGAAGTCGACCTTTCACTTGACTTGGTTCCCTCGTTAGATATTTTTTCTAAGAAATAATGTAGACAAAACAGAGTGATGCTGTCGGCATCTAATATGAGTAGAGAGGATGGGAAAAGGCAAGCCGATTTTGATGCATGAATGTACGTGATGATGAGAAAGTGTGGCGTATTGCATATGGTCATGCCGCATGAAAAGCAAGTTTCTCAATTTGATACTTGGCCAATCTATCATGAAAGGGAAGAAAAACGAAATACCTATTTCGGGTACGTATTATCACTAAAATTTCTATTTTCTCAGCCGTGCTCCAGCTCAGTGTGCTTTTCACTTTCACCGTGTAAAGGAATTTTCTATTTTTCCATCCCCAAAATTGCGGAAGTGATAACTGGCCCAACAAATGTGTATCCTATATCTACCGCAATATACTCACCACATACAAAAATAACGCTGTGCATTCCTGGAAGCATGTGCCTTAGCCTTATTCCCACCGCTAGAAATTACTACTGCCACACTCTCCTCCCATCTTATTGAATATCGAACCAAATGGAGGGAAAACACGGGAGTATATAAAAAAAGGAAGCCATTCTGAAAGTGGGAGAAGCAGGTATAATGTATAAAAAGAAGTGATAAGATTCCAGGGGAATTCTCCGAGAGAAAAAAAGTTTGCCTTCCAATTTCTTTCTTCTTCCTCTTGTTGAATCAAGCACGACAAGAAAGGGTCTGACCAAGCTGAGAAAAAGTAACTAAACTTGACTCACACAAGGTATGCTATAAAAGGGAGAGTTGTGGTGAGAATTTTCCTTCTGCACAAGTACATAGCTGGGTACGTGTAAAGAAAAAAAGCAGTGCGGTTCATCCCACTCTTTCTCTTTCCCAGCTTAAAGCTTACATTTTTTACTTACTGCCTTATTCCTCCCTTCCCAGTACATTTTTTTCTGGATAGTTAGCTTCGTACTGAGAGCGTTGGGAGAGGGTATGAGAAAAAAAGAAAATTTCATGAAACAAGAAGAGAGAAGAAAAAAAAGTTTTTTCCAAGTTGGCACGTTCGTTCAAGAGAAGAGGGCGAGGGCAGCCGAAAAAAATTATATATATTGAAGGAACTGAAGAGAAAAAATGGCACAAGTATGCAAGAAGAAAAAGGGGAAATACCACTTCGTTTACGCTTTCTTTGTTTCGTCCTCCAGAAAAAAAACTATTCCCTTATGGTCGAAAATTTTGGAATGTAACTTTGTTGCTTTTGAAAAAGCATTTTCTTAGCGTTTTCTCTCAAAAGAGAGACTCTTCTCTAAAAAAATCGACTGACATTTTTATAAGCTAGATGAGCCGTTTAACTATCTATCCTGAATATGAAAAGATTAAAGTTTTTTTTGCTTTGTGTAAAGGCATAATACACTTATTTCATAAGGATAACTATTAAAATTACTCAACCTGCTCGGAGAGAAAGTCTACGTCTACCCTGTCAGTGGATGGAAGAAGTGCGGCATGCGCCCTATAAAGAGGAACGCCTTCTGTGCGGCTTGCTTCCCCACAGGAAATGAACAGGAAAAAAGGCTCGTATTTTTTCTCTGACTAAAGTATGCTCACGCTCCCCGCAATTATTTATATTGCAGAACAGCTATATTAATAAATAATCATCATTATTAACTCCGCTATAAGTCGGCCTTGAGATGATTTGATTTGCTGGAGGGGAAGTTACAATAAGCTTACTTTTTTTCCGAGTTTATTTACTAGGAAAAGCAATTTTATTTCGTTTTTAAGTTTTGGGAAAAAATTATATAAAAGTTTTCCCGTATTTTTTATGCTTCGTCTCTGAAAATATGAGCTTTAGTTTTTCCTTTGCCTATCTCTGGTTTATTGAATGTATGGGATGCTGATTCCATATTCTTTTTAATATTTTATGCATGCTGACACAGACAAAAGTCATTGCCTCAAGTGAAGTCCCGTCCCCGTCCTTTTTTTATTCCAATTTCTTGCTCTGTGCTCTGTTATATGGGAGTGTACCCGCCAAGCATACAAATTTATTTTTTTTGTGTAAGTCAATGTAAAATACGGAACCACTATGCCATCTCATTTCTTCTGCTAACCACTACTTTTGACAAGACAGAGCAATCTAATATTTCAATTTATTTTGCAGGATGGTGCACACACATCCCACTCCGGTCCTCATCTCATTCTGGAATAAAAAGGAAGAGGAGTCATCTTCCTACTTATTCGGTTCTAGTCTTTCTTTCCTACTTACAACTTAGGAGTGACAACAGTGAGCTGGAAGGAGGGAAAGCAGGCGTAAGAAGTGCAGAGAAAATGTCTGAGGGCGCCAGACTAACTGAATCATGTCATGCTCATGTAGATTCCTCATAATCATAAAGAAATGATGATGAGCAGACGCAGAATTTTTTATCTTCGAAATTCCAAATCATCAAAAAACCCCGGCTTGACCTTTCTCACTCACGTAGCTGCAAAGGAAGACTACTTCAATATGGAAATCGCTAGAGAAAAATCTTTTTCATATTGGTGATCTGTGGGAGTAGCTCACTTTTTTCTTCGCAGATAATAGCAAATGGCGACACTCGTGGTCGGTATTCTACTTTAAATTAAGTGCTTCAAAGGACATCATATACCTTCCATCATGATTAAGCATCGTTATACTGTATCAATAAAAATGTGGGGATGGCGACATCCTCATATACACACCCTCACGTTTCTATCTCTGGCAAGTGTGGGGAACGAATGAAGAAATATTATTGACAGGGAACAAATGTCCATTTAGTAGACTGAAGTGGAAAACTTGAGGGGAATCAGCAATTTCATAAATCGATTCCGAGCATTTTGGAAAATGGCTGGATAGATGTTTTGAAGGTGCTTTGCTCCTTTGGGTGGCTTTACTGCTCAGAATTAGATTTTATTAGATGTAATGCAGTGCTCTGAGTCGGCTGATTTTTGAAAGGGAGTTATTTTATTTTCAAGTGGGCTCCTAATAATAATGAATAAGGTACTGAATAAGATTTAGAAGGTATCAAGAAAAATCTCACAAACTCACTTCCCCTTCCCCTTCGTACAACTAACTAGCGAATGAAAATAAAAGGATGAGAAGAGACCTAATATTTTAACTGATAAAGCTTTACTACTGTAATATCTCAGAAATTCTTAGGTAGGTAATTGCTATTTTTATCATGCCACAGTTGGCAAAAATTCACAATGGGTTTTCCCGCTTTTTTAAGCTTAAAATGAGCAACTTTTCGTATTTATTCCTTTTTGGGCAGTACAAATCCGATTAGTTCATATACGAGAGACAAACTTCTTCAGTATCTAACTGGATGATTTTGGCATTCTAAAAATCATGTGAATGCAAATGAAGTGCACATTAACATTGTGCTTTTCAGTTATTTACAAATTATTAGTTAGATATATAGTATTTTATGACGGAACTTTCAAACTGCAAATTACAAATTAAAACGCCGTTAAGTTTTTATTTATTTTAGAACTAGTATCATAATAAAATCGATGTTCCAAAATATTGGTTTGATTTCATGCCATATAACCTGCTGTGCAGTTACTGGAAGAATAAAATAAATCAAAATTTCGAAAAATAAGACTTTTTTCCAAATTAAATCGAGCTTGGATTATCTAAATTTCGTCAAGATATGAGTAGAGACAGCCGTCAGAAGGGAAAAAAAGTTCATTCATATGTTCACGATGATCATCTTTCCGGGAATTTTTTTTGCGTCTATGTGTGTTTGTGCTTTCAGGAAAATGAAAGTACGTGGAAATAATGAACTAGACAGATAGCACCAAAGTGACTACTACGCATAGGAGTCACATCACTACTTTATTTTTTCATGCCAAACTTATTACATCTACATATGTATAGAAGTCTAGCCTACACGAAGAATCACAAGACACGAGCAGCAGATAAAAAAACAACTTTCTCCATCCATTTTTTATCATGAAAAACTACTCAATATATATCGGCTCTCATGATATTTTTCTCCCATTCCTGATATACCATGTATAAGAGTATGAGCAAACATTTGTCACATCATCCAAAAGTAATATTGCTAGGATGTGTGTGCAAGAAAAAAAATACGAACTTTTTTTAAGTTTGCTAGCACACACCCTATAAGAAATTCGACTCCAGCGAAAAAAAGAGCAAAGTTGCATTTATATAAGAAGGCTAAAGAATGGGCTAAGTCGGAATGTATATATTTTTCAAAAAAGGAAATCCATGCAAATGTAATGCCGACTTTTACAAATCACTGTGATGGCGCGCACACAATTTTTCTATTTCCTCTCTTTCTCCTCATCCCACATACATCTGAAATTTATACGGAGAGACGGATGTGAGCAGAGGAGGATGGATGGATGCTCCTAATGGTTTGTTTGTGAAACTTGTAGGTTGGTGGAAGCAGTAATATTATGATGATGGAGAATAAGAAGATGCCAGGGATGTGCTTTCTCTTTCTTTCTTTCTCTCCATTTTACTGGCGTCATGCAGAGAAAAAGAAAAAAAAGAGTAAGTGCATGGAATCCCCGTTGCCACTGTGCAAAAAGGGATGTGCTAGCTGGAAAAACAAGAATATACACGGAACAGTTTTCTCCTACTTTATATATAAATAGATTCTATTACTTCATTGTGCTCTTTTCTATTTGTAGTGGAATAGACTACGATTGTCTATACTTTAGGGGAAATGTATCAATCGTTTTCTTCTGCAGGGGATTTTGTTTTCATTTCACGAAAATTATTCCGTCTTCAAAGAAAAACGGCTAAGCTTTTCCTCTTTTCATTTGCCGTATTATCTTCTACTTTCCTCTTATGCTCCTTCAATTTTTATCCTTGGGAGTAGAAAACAATGGTGATGATGCAGTAAGGTCTAGCAGCCAATTTGGTGGAACACCGTATCGAAATCATTTGCTATTTGGTGTTGTAGTACACTACGCAATTCAGTTTGCTATTCCTGTTATAGGTAGAACTAATCGATATAAAAATGTATGTTTTTCCTATCTGTCTCTGTCTCCATCCGGAGATGGATTCGCATTGGAGTTTGCTGAAGAGCTTCTTTGTATAATTTCCTTAAGTGATTTTAGAGCAACAGAATAAATGTCTCGGGAAAGTAATTCATTTCAGGTTCAGCTTGCAAGTCAATAAATGTAACTGAATTTGTAGTGGAAAAAATCATTTTATGCTACACAGCAGACTATTGATTTTTCAGCTTTTCCAGGTATTTTCCTATGTAGGTTAATAATGTATATTCGGGATACTTTTGAATCAGCTCAGTTCACACGAGCGTAAGCTGATGATAGTGATTGGAAAGGTGAAAGAGATTTGCTATCGTAGGTTTTTACCTCACTGCACAAATACTAATGCCAAAATAAATTTATCATTTGTTCTTTTCATAATTTACACAAAAAGCTGTAATCTCTGCACATATGCAATATTTAAAAAGGAGGTTGTAAAAATGTGCTATGTAGTAGCAAAATGTTGAAATACTAATTGGTAAAAAAAATTTGGATTAGCCGAGTTTGGATTATTCTAAGTTTTTACTCTGCAGCATTACCAAAAGTAATTTTATGTGGCGCGGAGGGGAAAGCTACTTACTACAATCTTAGTATGTCAGTGACAAAAATGTGTTTGATGTAATGAAGGGAGCAGATATGACAAAATCGGCTTACCTGCTATAAGTACTTTGACACTATGATGGATTTTCCCTTCTCCATTCCGTGCAATGCAAGTGTAGTCTCCGATATCTTCATTTTTGATGTTTGAGATCCTCAGCTCAGTACCTTCGTTCACGACGGATACTGTTACTGCTGGTTGAACAGTCTCGGTGTCTTTGTACCTGCGGAAATGAAATGGCTTAATTAAACCAAAATACTGGTGAAGAGATTCTGGCAATCAGCAGTCAGCAAGCGCTAAATTCGGCTTCATGTCAAAGTGGAAAAATCGATTTCCTAATCGCGAATTAGCATCAGAGTCTGACATGTCATGTGAGAATTTTCCAAATTGAGCTGAGTTATAAAAATATTTTCTGTGATTAAGATGACATACCAGACAATTTCTGGAGGCGGTGTTCCTTCTGCGCGACAGTGAAGAATGATATTTTTACCGATTTTAGTGTACACCACATCGTCTGAGGTATGGACGAAGCGAGGTGGGGCATGAACATCCAGGTGGTACCAGCTCCCAGAGACGTTCCTATTGTTTTGTGGAGGGGGACTGCGATTCAGGAAGTAGACCCGACAGTTATACCAGCCTCGATCTGACTCCCGTATCGAAGTCAAATTGAGCGATGCGAGACCGTATGAGCTATTCGGATTGACCCGGCCCACACGCCCGTCGTAGCCTTCCCCGCTGTGGGTGGGGTAGCCATCATACCAGATGTGGATTGGAATTTCCACCCCCTAAAAATAAGAGAACAGCCAAACATTATTAGCTCCTTTTCTTTTGCATGTGCAAACTTTGCGCACTTCTGTAGTCAGTAAATCAGTCATCCTTTAAAAATTACGGTACCTTTTTTGAACTTGTGCACTTTCTAAAACTGATAAAAATGTCAACCACCTAGTGGACCCCAGTCATCCCCATTCCCACCTCCCCCGCCATTTCCAGCCACCAGACTTCCGTATACTGAGCCAAGCGTGTCATCTTCATTTCTTTCACAGCATCCTGTAATTAAAAAGCAAAGAAAAAAATTATAGCTTCCTCTCCATTAAATACTACATCAAGTACAGTACATATTCCTATCGCGACTTAGCCACCAAGTATGATATCTCGATGTCTACTATATAGTCCACTATTTTTCTTTCGGACCTTTCCAAAAAACCCGGTCATCCTATCTAAGCAAAACTCGCAGCGGTCCACATATTCACCTTCCGCCCTACTTGGCGGTACTCATGATTTGTCGCATTATGTAGTGGAAAGCAGGACTCGTTGAGTAAGTAGGAAGTCATCACTGTATTGATCTCAATTTTTCTTTCTACGCTACGTAATGTTTTTTGGCATCAATTCTCCCATTCTTCCTCTCCTTTCTCTCTTCCAATGCCAAACGGCTCTGCCATCTTAGACAGTGCTGGATGTTCGGAAAAAACCAAAAAATTTCATCCTAAACTTTTTTTGTTTGTGGAATAATGTGTTCAAGGCCCAACTTTTTTCCTCCTCTTTTCTTCTGATTGCAGAATATAAATGTACGATACCATCTGTTACAAGAGAGGAAACGGAAGAAACTTTTTTGTAGGTTAGTACTCAACAATGATGAACAGTATTTTTACGCTAGCTTAGAACCGCCGACTCTAACGAGAGCTGACTTCAACTTCTTTTCTCCTTAGGTAGAAAATCCTGTCTGAATATTCTTGCGGGTAATGTGTTTGTGTCTTCCTATCCCAAAAATATACTTTTTCTTTTCTGCAGTGCATTGAAAAATTGCGGTTTAGGTTTTGGATGTGTGTCGCTCTCCGCCTAGAGTAAACTCTCTTCCTCAGAGTTAGTTATGAAATAATTTTGCTTTTCATTAAGTACACAAAACGCTATAAAAATTCTTTTTTTTGTGCTGATCCGACTTTAAAAGTGATAGTATTCTGAAGTTCTTAAAACGAAGTAAGTTCCTTTCTAAGCTCAAATCAAACTGACAAGTTCTTTCATTTTGATATATGTACATATACATCCTACAGCATTCACATTTCTAGCTACGAAATAGCCACAAAAGACTAGAAAAACCGCGCCATAAATCTTTCGTGGGAAAGAAAAAAGTAACTTTTTGTGCACAGAAAGAAAGCAACTCTGCGCCTTGTTTTCATCCCACTGTTTTTTATTGATTTAAGAGATGGGCGGAATAATATGAATTTTTCTTTAAAACAAATTTTTGCATTCCCTCTTTCCAGCTTTCTTGTCTTTCAAGATACGTTTCTAGTTTCCTCTAGCAAAAAAAATAATCCTAGGTATTCCAGCACTTCATCTTCATCACTTTGCCCCATCTTTCTCGAACAATTCGCTCATAGCATAAATGTCCGTCTTTTATCAGTAGTCAGCATTCAGAATTTCATTCCATTTTATGAGAAGGACGACACGTTCATCCTCAGCTGTTCACTTGTAACTCCTCCGAAAATGAAATCATTTTCTTGGAGAGAGTGAGTGTGGGCGAATCACATTTATGGCCCGAGATGTCGATCTATTATGGCGACATCACATTCGTGGCGGAAGAAAATAGAGTGTGGAACGATACACTATCGACTGCTAACTCATTTAGGGATGTCTTTCGTTATTGTCACCGTTTACGAGGGAACGAGAAGATCAAAAACCATGAAGTGTACTTTTCACCAGTAAATGGAAGGTATTAGGAGATAGAGCGTGTAAGATCTCAAGTGAGAATGTGAGAACAAAAAAAATAATTTGAACTTGTCATTACAACTTTTTTTCTCCAGTACTGTATCGCAACAACAAGAGAGTTTTAATGCTGCGCTGCTGTTGTGATAATCTCACCGCTCTAGTTCTTATTATGAGTCAACATGGCACGCCAGGCGAAGTGCTTACTGCTCATAATACCGGACAGTGTAGGTAAGCGAGAAGTGGGAGCAGCAGCCGCAGCCATCAAATCCAGAAAGCAATCTGTACAGAAAAGGGACAGGGAAGAAAGAGAAAAAATGGCAGTAAAATGGTGTATGATGGGAAGCAAAAGTGAAGTATTTTGGCACACAGAGACCAATAGACGGGCAGAGTCAAACTACCAATAGTGAAAGGAAAACCTGGTCTGGCATCTTTCCAGAATCAATACCGAAGCCTTTACTTTTCTCCCACTTTCTACCAGTGCTCTTCCCCCAAAAACGCTTATTGCTGGTAGTAGTGTGTGGGCACTCACAAAACATGGGATGGGGCTTACACTTTCTATTCTCTGTGGCGGAGTCAAGTTGGAGACGGAAAATAGGAGGCATGATAATATTATGAGCTCTCTCGCTCACTCATCTTCTCATAGCATTTCGCCACACAAATATTCCCCGAATTTGTTAGCATGTTGTTTCAGCAACTTTTTTCTATTTTTCCCATTTTTCCTGCTCCGGAGAAAAAAAGAGAAAAGTCTGTCAAAGAGATAGACAGGACAGAGAAGAAAGTAGAAATTAAGGAGTAGCGAAAAAAATACATCTTCTGTATCACTCCCGTGGTTTCTCGGTATCCATGTTGTGGTGGAAAATAGGCCGTTTTAGAAGAATGAAAATGTCTAATATTGTTCCTTGATAAAAGTACACAGATAAAGAAGAGAAACACGACGGGAGTCAAAAATGTGTTTTGGGAGGGCACACATTAACAGCTACTATCTCTTCTCTATTGGGTTTGGGATGGTGAATAGTGACGGTGAAGTATGAGGTGAGGAACGGGGAGTGATTACGGTATTCAAGCTAATACCACACTTTGGCTCTATACTAGCTCCCACTTTAGCAGAGACTGTTTTTGGGGTGAAAATTCAGGAGAAAAAAGGATTTCCATTGTCGCTCAGCAGCAGGTAGCAAGCAAACATCTGGAAATAGCTTGGGCAAATATGTACATTCAATACCCGCGCGGAAAAGGGTTGGTTGCTTGAAGGGAAAAAAAGTGAAATCGCGGAGAGCAGTAAACCCAGGTCATTAGCACAGCTTTTCAACTTTGCAAGAAAATAATCATTTTGAATTGAAGTTACATCAGTGAGCGTGTACGCCGTCAGGATATTTTAGGGAGCAACTTGAAGACGCCAGACAGCACTAGTTTTTCTCATCAAAAACTTTCCTTGTAAAAAATAACAACATGCTTGAGTGACACCAAACTATAGTTGGATGAATGAAATTAAAATAATTAAAATAATGAAACCCATAACAAGGGACTAAACTCCAACTTTCCAAATTTCCTCAATGGAAACCTATAGTTTTACTGTTATTCTCGCACTCAAATGCTTTTCCCCGCAATAAGAATGGATTAAACTTTCCCCTTTAAAAGGAAAACTGCTGCGAATCATACCCGTAATTTTTATTTTGTAGCAACTTCCCGCAAAAACTGTGACCCGTCATAATTCCACTCTTCCCCTTCCAAAAAGTGATGCACAAATATACATGAATTTTTTTTTGTTTGACTAAAAGTTCCCCCTTACATCAATGTTAATCACTGGGTTCAAAAGGAACCAAAAGTTTCCAGTTTTAAAGTCAAAAAGTCAGAATCACGCACAACAACCACATAATACGTTTTATTATTAATATGCTGAAGCAGTGTTGCAGAGAGAAAGACACTCATGCCTCACATGACATTTTCTCTCTCTTTCTTTTATCGCATCATAAATATTGGATGGGAGACTTGCAAAAAAAATATCCACCACTGCAGAAAACGTAACAAAGCTTTATACAAGTATACAGTTACAAGGAGAAATGTGAGGCGTACTACCAAAACTACCAGCTACCAGCAACGTCCTTTTTTTAAAGCAATTTTATTTAGAATAAAAACATTTTCATTTTTCTTCCCATCCCTTTTTTTCTCTTCCTCCTTCTCTTTATCTCTTCTCATGTCTTCTTTTTTCTCTCAACAAGGAAGGGGAGGGAGATATATATTTTCTTGAGATTTTTTTTCCGCTTTCGCTTTTCTTTTTTTTTGTCTCTCTTCCAGCAAAAAAAATCCTTATCTTTGGGATGGCAGTGCTGAGAGTGTAGTTTAGAAAATAAAATAAAGAAGCGCATCCATTTCATATTCCTCACATCATCCAATTCCCTTAAATAAAGTGTTATTATGCAATCCATGCATGGATGCATACATGTCGCAGTGTATAATGTTCGGGTATGTGCATTTCTTCTCGTCCTGTCTCTGAATAATACATGCCTCGCTATGCGCCTCTCTCCCTCTCTGGGATACTATATCCATCTTCTCAATATTATTATTATTAGATGAATGAGAGCAGAAAAGAGAAAGGAGTAACCAAGAAAAAAAAGGAAAAGAGGCAACTTGAAAGCCTAAGTCAAATCCCATAGATAATGGAGCTTAAACCGAGAAGAAAAAAAGTAGGATGACTTAGTATATACTTTTTTTTTATTCTTAGGAATCACCCTTTCCCTCCTCATACTTAGGATTTCTGGATTTCTTGGAGGACTCTAACGTATCATCGTAGCTATATAGAAGTACAATATACCACCAAAGAGATTTTTCCCTTTTTGACTTTCTCCTCCGTTTTGCTAGGCATTCCTCATCTTAAACTCTTTCCGACCGAGCACACACTCTTACGGATTTTCGGAAGATGTGTAATTCCCAACAGTGAGGGGAACTTTTTTTCCGCTTTATGATAAGTGTGAATCTAATCCTTCCCTTAGGTTGCTTCTCCAACTGCAGATATTTTATATATTTTTTGTAAGTACTTTTCCAATTTTTTTGGTGATTGTATGTTTGCCATTGGGATGGGGAAGGTGGGTGAAAATTATTGTTTGAGGTGGTGATTTGGGTGTGCTATGCAGTCATGCATAATCTGATGAGCATGAACTATTATCGATAACTGATGTACTTTTCAATCATATTTGTAATCATAATCACGCACATTCCATGAAAAAAATTGTGGCTGGCGTAGGTTTATGGAAAGATGATGAAAGTAAAAGCTGCTCAACCTTAGGCCTGAATTTCTTTTTGTGGAAGGAATTATTGAGCTCTCTTTCAAAGTCAGGCTGGCAGAAAGAGGGAGTGCGGTGCCAAAATGGTTATCTTGAATTTTTGGACGTACGTCGATATTTTTGCAGCGGTATGTTTATTCCTATGCACAGCACTTATCATTTTGTGTGCGTAGTCTAAAATGTGGCGGAGCATCAGCAGAAATAAAAATGTGTTGTTGTGTGTACATCCTCTGGAAAAAAGCAAATACTTGGATTTTTATGGTATATTTTTATTCTGGTAAATCAGATTCGCACAGCTTTCCAAGTTCTTTACAACTTTTTTTTCTTCTACTTTTAGCTTTCCTATTCCAGAAGAGTAAAGACGTGTAGATTGTGTGGAGCGTTGACTGTAGACAGTAGACAAAAGCAGTTTTTCTTCGGTGCGAAAATCTCCTTGGATCGTTTGTTATAAAAGTGACAAGAATAAAAAATGCTGTGATTCTTGGGTAGCATCCAGAACAAAGTCGATAAGGATATTTTTTTAGAAGGATACGGGCTGTGTGGCTTGGGAAGGCACCATGAGGGAAGGGAGCACGAGAGAAAAGGGAGCTTACACGCTTTCTCTGCTCACCAGCTTCACCCAAATATAATTTAATTCTCGCTCCGTACTAGGGAAAATAGTGAATGAGTTGGGAAATGTGAAAAAAACCCAGAAGGACGGGAATGACGAGAATAGCAGACGAAAAAAAAAGATTATTTTTCCTAGTATTGATCTGTTTTACTCGCATCAGCATGATGACGATGCTATGTGGCGTCCGCTTTGGATGATAAAGATGTCACTAAAACGCCGACAGAGAGTAAGCACAGCACAGTGCACGGAATAGATAAACGGATGGAAAACTGCTTAGCAGTGCTTTAGGCAGACATCGAGTCAATTCATGTTACTTCGGTAATAAGTCATAACTTGCTACACTTGGAGAATACTTGACCAAAAAAAAGTTTTTATACAAAAGTTAAACGTATATTCATTGTTTTAAATTAAATTCCTTTTCCCTCTCAACTGGAAATGGCTGAGGAGCTGGCTAAAAGGGAAGAATCAAGCCAGAGCAATTTGATTTGAAATGAGGCGAACGGAATTCCTATGCAACTTGAACTTATTGGTATGCAGATTCATGCAGCAAGTGCTCCAGTTTTATGAAACTTGTTCTGGTCATGTGTACTCTCCTTAAATTCTTGTAACTCTGAAATATGGAGATGTCTGGAATATGTAAGCTCATTCGGATTCACAGACTCTTCATTACGACCTCCGCATACAGTGCTTTGCTGACGGGCTAGAGTTCCCGGAATCAAGGGAACACAGCTTAAATAATCCCTTAACTGCATTTCCAAGCAATCGCTATTAAATGCCATAAAGCAGTTTACAATGTTAATCTTGTAGTTTTGCATTTTTAATATCCCCTGTTCCACCAAAAACCTTTTTTGTTTAGCATTTGGAATATTATTAGTGAAAAATGGAATTGTCAAGGTCTTCAGATTAGAAAGATGAAACGGAATTGCATTGGGTGAAATCCTTCACAGATATTATATTCTCGAGTCGTACCACCAAGATAAAAACTGTGCCCTTCTTCCAATTCATTTATCAGAGAAGAATGGCTACAAAATATTCCAAAATTTTTGAATAAATTTTCTTCAAAAAGTGTACAATGCACGTACTTGTAAGCGCTCTTTCTTCCCATCAACATTTACACTTTTGGACTTTGCTTATTGCACACTGAAACTTTTCTTTTGGTGCTTTCCCATATTAACATTTTGTATGTATTTTGCTTTCAAAAAGCCTTCCTTTTTTTCATCTGCTCAATGGAAGTGATGTACTCCACAAGAGTATAACTACCCACAACAATAATCTCACTGTCATTTTAGCAGAAAGAGGAGCTGAGTGCAATGACAAGTGAAAAGAGGA
>JAHZND010001325.1:0-10852 GCA_027744115.1 Acrocyrtus sp. NNG-2020
CAGGTAATCCAGGTGACCCAGAGGTTCCGCTAAACCCTCCACTTCGGCCGGGCAGTCCTGGTGAGCCTGGCTCATCATCAAACAGTCCACTTCGGCCAGGTGAACCCGGCAATCCTTGAGCGCCATTTAGTCCTCCACTTCTTCCAGGTAATCCAGGTGACCCAGAAGTTCCGCTAAACCCTCCACTTCGGCCGGGCAATCCTGGTAAGCCTGGCTCATCATCAAACAGCCCATTTCGGCCAGGGGAACCTGGCAAGCCTGGAGCGCCACTTAGTCCTCCACTTCTTCCAGGTATTCCAGGTGACCCGGAGGTTCCGCTAAACCCTCCACTTCGGCCGGGCAGTCCTGGTGAGCCTGGCTCATCATCAAACAGCCCGCTTCGGCCGGGGGAACCTGGCAACCCTGGAGCGCCACTTAGTCCTCCACTTCGTCCAGGTAATCCAGGTGACCCGGAGGCTCCACTAAACCCTCCACTTCGGCCGGGCAGTCCTGGTGAGCCTGGCTCGTTATCAAACAGCCCGTTTCGGCCAGGGGAACCTGGCAATCCTGGAGCGCCACTTAGTCCTCCACTTCTTCCTGGCAAGCCTGGAGATCCCTGTTCATCTTCAAAGTCACCACTTCGTCCGGGTAACCCTGATGCCCCACTAAATCCTCCACTTCGACCAGGCAATCCCGGGGATCCTGGCCCCCCACCCAACCCTCCACTTCTTCCAGGCGAACCAGGTAACCCTGGAGAGTCACTCAGTCCTCCACTTCGGCCAGGTAACCCGGGAGACCCTGATCCATCGTCAAATCTTCCACTTCGGCCAGGTGAACCAGGCAATCCTGGAGCGCCACTTAGTCCTCCACTTCGTCCAGGTAACCCGGGAGACCCTGGTTCATCGTCAAATCTCCCACTTCTGCCGGGTAATCTTGGAGATCCCGGTTCATTATCAAATCCTCCACTACGGCCAGGTAAACCTGGCAACCCTGGAGAGTCACTCAGTCCTCCACTTCGGCCAGGTAATCCTGGAGACCCTGGCGCCCCGCCAAATCCTCCACTTCTTCCTGGCAAGCCCGGAGATCCTGATGCTCCGCTGAGTCCTCCACTACGGCCAGGTAATCCTGGGGACCCTTTCTCTCCAGCCCCATCAAACCCATCACTTCCTCCAGTTAATCCCGGAGATCCAGGGGCTCCCCCAAACCTCCCACTTCGACCAGGTAAACCCGGAGATCCTGGAGCTCCACCAAACACCCCACTTCGACCAGGTAATCCCGGAGATCCTGGAGCACCATTGCGCCCTGTACTTCTTCCAAACCCATCAGGCGTTCCTGGAGCTCCATCGAGCCCGTCGCTTCCTCCAAAATTACCTGGCGTTCCTGGAGATCCATTGAATCCCTCATTTCCCGTAAGTATTCCGACAACACCACCAACCCCTCCAGGCGCACCTACAAATCCTCCTGAGGAACCTGGAGCACCATCAAGTCCTTCGCTTCCTCCAACTCCTCCGACGCCACCCACAAATCCCCCAGGAGCTACTGGGGAGCCAACAAAGCCTCCACTTCCACCAAAGCTCCCTGGCGTTCCTGGAAATCCATCAAGCCCTCCACTTCCTCCTGGAGCTCCAGGTGCTCCCCCAATAATTATTGACGTTGAAACAGGTGATGAAACATCAAAACTATACACCGGAGGTGGAATACTGTTTCCCGGTATAGAAACAACCTGGAAACTACCCAAAGTGTCCACAGACGTTGACGATGCTACAGTTGAAGTTCCCGAGTTATACGCTCCACTTCTTAGTTTTGCTCTGGAATTTTTCAATCTCTGCAGTGAATCCGAAAATCCCATTCCTCCAGCTCTTTTTAATATTTTCGGTTCGCCCCTTCTTTTTGCCCCAGCCTCGATTATTTTCACCCTCCCAGTTGCAGTTGGAGGTAGTGGCAACGTTGATCGTTTCTGATGTACATTTTCTTCCAGAGAAGTTGAATTCAACTGTTTCAGGGAATCTCTTGTTGTACGCGCCTGCGATGTTTCCAAGTCTTCATACTCGTCTCCATAAAAATCAAAGCTGTCCTCGATGTCATCGGGCTGTAAAGTAGTTTCATTTTCGGATGCCCACGAAAAACTCACTCCAATCAGAAGAAGGACTAACAGAACTTTAAAATACTTTGAACACTCCATTTTTCGTACCCGTTATAAAGCGAATTTACTCTGATCTAAACCAATTTTACCCATAAAAAATTAATTCCTAAATTTTAGCCAAAATTTTGTCCGGCAGCCGAGCACTCAAAACAAACTTGAACTCGCAGTTTCATCATGAAAATCGGAGCAGTGTTTTGTCATACCCTCAGTCTGAAATTGCCATAAGGCATTTAATAAGTCACTTTTAACAGCAAAAGTCATTAATATGCGCACACTCAATTGAGCACTTTTAGAGGAAACCAGACCAAAAAAAAATAAGTGTCACTATCTAAAAAGCTTTTTGAACTCACAAAAAATAGTGTCAGCCCAGCAGCTTTGTTCGGTCTCAATCTCAGCCAGCGAACTGAGCACGTCCGGTTTTCTTACATGGAGATAAAACCTCCTGATAGCCAACCCGCTAAAGCGTTTTTAGCACTGCTAACTACTGACCCAGTAAAAGTATTTTGCCATTGGAGCACATTAAAACGTAGGTGGACGGTGGACGGTGTAATAATAAGTAAGATGAGCACAAACACGAGATTTTATGTTTTAGAAAGCATTGAAAAAAAGGATGAGCATTTAGGTACAAGGTGACATGATACGAGGAGGAAAGCAATTTCAAAGGCATTTTTAGGTTTGTCGTGCGCCTTTCTTATTTTCATGTTGCGAGATCACATTATTACTTGGATTTTGGATCTCTGTGGTTTACCCTTTTCCATTCCGCTCCTATTGTTACTACAATGCAGGCATTTGGAGGGGATTTGACCACACGACAGTATACACGGTATTACATCACAAAAAGTCAAGTCGAGTTGGACTAATCCTTTACTGATTTTGGGCTCATTGTTGAGCTGTCGCATATCGTTCTCATGTAAAAGCGTTTGCTAAAGTGACAGAAGGCAAGAGGCAAATGATTATAGTTGTAGGAATGAGCTAAATGCGTAGTGACATCATTGTAAATAAATGCGGACCTTATCTGGAAAAGTAAAAAGTGCACTTTTCACTTTAGATGTGTTTTGCTTTAGAGTGCAAGATAAACAACATCATTAACTATGTCTGGGTAAGTATAACGTTTAGTAAAATAACAACGTGTTTTTTCAGCGTATCAGAGACTATAGAGAGACTCGTCTGGGGTATCATGCTCATGAGTGGCCTCTTGTGCCTTGTAAACCCCGCATTCCTTAATTTTATGGCTTTATGTGGTAAAAGTATTTAGAGAGAGTCAGTATAAGGGCAATTTGGGATTGTTATTTTGAGCTCGAAGATGTGGTTAGAAGATGGGTTTTAGTGAGGAGCAGAGGCACAATAAAAATTTTAAAATATTATGGACAAGGTTCATCTTTGCCTGTTTTGGTATTCCCCGAGCGGAAATGAAATTCCTGCTTGGGCTTTAAGGGCTGCTGCATAGGTACAAATGAAGGAAAGCTACATCTCAAAAGGAAGACGTTTTGCCTTGCTTTGCACTGATAAAAGGATAGTATGGGATAAGGAAAATATGCACATAAAAACAAGCAACAACAGGCTTCATGCATATCAATAATTGATAATCTGATCAGAAGGCATTCCCATATTGTATTACTAGACAAATAGTGTCACTTACAATCTCAGTAAGAATGAGCCATTGTTGGATGACTGTGGAATTAAGGCGAGCATATTGTACTGTGAGATAATCCGCAGCAATTGTAAGTGAAAAGGAAAACACTGATAAATGCCGATTTTTACATCTGATACATTATTTACATGGGAAGAAAGTGCAGGCGAGATGCGAGAGTGAGAAAGGATCTGCTTTGGTGTAAGGTCGTAGAGACAGTGGCGAAAATTGACGGTCAGCCGATGACGGATGACTTTTTGACTGTTGTATATAAATATTTAGATACAGGGATTAGGATTGTTGAAAAATATGTAATATGAAAAGGGTTAAAAATAGAAGGAATTATGGGAATGCGAAGGTCGTTCCTTTATAAGCTTTGTCTGAGGAATCTACACTAGCTACACAGCTACACACATGGATTATAGAATATGTTAATGGTGCAATTACTACCTTTGATGACGGCTTATGATCTTGATGATTAATGATATTTGCTCACACATATTTGCCGACAGTGAGTTTGGGAGTACAAAAGTAAAAAGCTGGACCACCCATTTAGTATTCATAAGCTGGCATTGTCAATACGCTAGTGCTATTTAAGCATAATTAAATAATAATAAAATTAGAACGTGAGCTAAAAAGGACTAAATTGGTAGCACATTTCATTATTCCTTTGTAAATAGTTTTGCAACTTTTGGTGGGCTTCAGTGTTTTTGTGGTAGGCATGCGGTTTATTTATTACATTTTATAGTATGTATGGGCGAATAATTATTGTGCAGAGTAAAATTTCCACTGTTAAGTCTCTCGGTATGTAAATAGTTTTGCGACTTTTGGTGGGCTTCAGTGTTTTTGTGGTAGGCATGCGGTTTATTTATTACATTTTATAGTATGTATGGGCGAATAATTATTGTGCAGAGTAAAATTTCCACTGTTAAGTCTCTCGGTTTAATGTGAGCTGAGAGACCTTTTCTGCTGCATTCCATTAGAATGTAATTGCGAAGGTTGCTCATTCGAATCACTCATGGGATTAAAGCGCAAGAAACAATTTCAAGGTGATTGTAAAGTTGTCATATGCAGCTTGACACCTTGATGTGATGCATCCATAACATTGACAGCTTTGTGGGCCTTAGAAATAGGTGATATACAAGCAAAGTAACTGCAGCTGAAACTAAAAAAAAGCAACCGGAGGTGCAAATTCGTATTTAAGCTTGCACCTTTGTACAATTTATTTTGATCTGGAATGCACTAATAATTTAAAAATAAGGGAGGAAAATTTACCGAAACGAATAGGTCCTTGAGTCCTTGAATAAAAACGTTGTAGAAGATTGATAGGGTTTATTATTACGTGCTAAGCTTTTATAATGCTCTTTGAAGGGAGACCGCAAAATTTTATTGTTAAATGGCTCATCCCATTCAAGAACCCACGCAAAGCGTAACCACATAAGAATATTAATGACTTTGGTATCAAGCGGGCTGTATATTGCAATTCGATCCAGTTCACTTTGAGGAATATCTTTGTTTTTGCTTCTGAACTTTAAAGGAGCATTTTGCCTTGCATTCCTTTACAAAGGCCCTCAAGGGAATTAAGGAATTTCTATAAGGATACACGTAAACGTGTAAATGGAATGGAATGAAAATTGACATTGAAACTGGAATGTTTTAAAGGAAGCCGGTGTTTTCGCACAGGAAAAATAACATTTTATTTTCGTTGACGACTTGCCATTGAACCTTAGTGCTCATGGAGGAAGGGTAGACGCTCCATTTTATATAACACTCTGTATATCCTTCGTCTTGTTGTGCAACTTTGAATATTGTTACTATTTTTAAAAACTGAACATTCAATGTCAAATTGTGTCTTTATTTTCGCCATGTGGTACAGTTTCAAGCAAGGTCATACAGTATGGCAGTTTTACTACTGGCTCTTCTGTAACAATTCCAAGCTGTAATGTAAGTGCCTATATTTCAGCGTTTACTGGAAAAATCTAAATTAAACATAGTGAAGTAAGCGTATTGCATTCCAAAATGTCAACGTCTAGCCAAGTTTATTATAAAATCCTTTTTTAACCTATATGTAGGTAATTCTAAATTAAGTTCTTTTATTTTTATGGCAATACCTGAATGCTGAATAATACCAGCCAAAGCATGTATAATCGACATTATAGACACTTTCGGTCAGCAGGTACTTTATTATGAAAACTTGTTTAATGGTTAATCCCCTATCATAATTTCCATTTATGACATGAATTAGAAAATTCCATTAGTGAACAGTACCGCTTCCAGGATAAGAATTTTTTTTTCGCAGCCAACCTGGCTTTCCTTATACAACTTTTGCGACAGACCGCATTTAGCTAGAAAGCAGGTCGAAAATACGACAATGGGCATTTGAATCAGGTACTAATGATTAAACAAGTTTCGTCATGTGTCCTCTATCAATCAGTTTTGTTTTTTGCGTTTGTCATATATTACATTGCATTTATTTCCATTGAGAGGTGGCCGCATAGTGCAGTGCGTAATACATCCGCTAATGGATTCTTTATCAGTATTTAATGCTGATGAGATGTGAGAAATGGGTTCTTTCACTTTTGGCTGCATTCATACATACAACGTGCAATTTTCTGCCTAGGAATAGTATATGCCTCGGCAGAATGCAGTCCGATGGAAAAAACGAAGCTAGGACTGCACCTTTGCTTTAAGCTAATATGATTTTTAACCTTAACGAATAATAGTCAACAAGCTCGAGCCCCTTCGCTAATGATAATGAACATTGAACAATGATGAGTTAGAAATTCACAAGTTTGCACAATCCACAAAGATAATCTGCTACGCAATACACTAATTGCTTACTGACCTATTGTCGATAAAAAAGCCAGTTTCTAAGTTCAGGGTATAGTAGCGATCACCAATCACCCACGCACGAAAGTTATTGGTGTTATGCATACAAGTATAGTGATTGAAATTGCCTACTTCAGTCCTCAAAGAATTTAAAACGTCATTAGTCAGTTGACAAGTGGGTCATCAATAAGCAGAATTATTGAATTTAAATGTAAATGATTAAAGTTGACTTGGAAATGTGGAGTACTTAATAATGAGACTTTAGCTAAATAAAGGCTGCAAATTGCACTGATGCTATTCATATGGCATTGTAAGTAAATCTGTAGCTTGCATGCTACTCTAAAAAAATATCGTTAAAAATAATAATTGCACTGGCTCTAGTTTCTAAATTTACAATGGCAGACAAAACGGATCCCGACATTGAGCTAGAAAGATCCTCATTATGCGATTCTACCTCCAAGAATTCAGTACTGCAAAGCTCATGTCCTGACTTGTTAAACAGTAGCGATGATGGCCCCAATCAGGACCAGAGTTGCAACTCGACAGAAGGTGCAAATAGCTTGACGAATGAGCTGGGAACACTATCCCAACAAAAAGAAAAGGATATCCTAAACAGAAATCTTTCACATAATTCAAGGTCTAGCGTAAATTCCAGTATCAACGACGATGAAATTCCAGATATGGAACTTCTCTCGCTGTTAACTCATGATCAACTGCTTTTAAAAGTAACTTAAAATTGTTCACAATTATTTTTTGCAAACTGACTTTACAAAATTCAAGTTTAGTATTATTAACTAACAAAGACTGTCCGCAGCTGAAACAAGCCTACGACCGAATCAGAGAGTTGGAATCTGCTCAAGGACAGATCTCGTTTTACCCCGACGATTCGACTATTTTCGACAGCGTTGACAATTCAAGTTTAGAAGAAACAAATCTTGAAAACGATATCTTGTTTATTACTACTAAACTGAGGGGAAACATAGAAAACGGGGAACAATCCAACCTTAGCATTAGCAATCCGACAATAAGGGCTAGAAACGGGGATCGCGATGGAATATTTGTAGCTTATGAGCACAAAGGTCCATTCCCTTTGTGTGACGAAGATCTCTCTATTTCACCCGAATACATTCATCCGGGAGATAGTGACTCCGGCACTAATCATGACATAGTCTTCGAAGGTGGAGTGTGGGAGGACTACTCGGATGACGATGACGATGAACGCGCAATGAAAGTCGAAGAGGAAGCAAATGACTCCTCAGAGTTTCCCTTGATTCCGTCTCCAGTCCTGAACACACCACCTTACGAGTACATATTTCTAACGCGAGAAAACGAAGCAAAGTTTCGAATTTTTCTGAACCCAAAGTTAAATAAAGTGTTTCAAGAAGAGGTGTCTAAGCTGCAAAAGCTGGAAGAGAACAATTGGAATTCAGATGACGAAGATTCACTCTATTATAAAAATGCTGAAAATGTACCAAGTCCCAACCAAGTGGACTTGAACAATCAAAATCATTTAGTTAACTGCTCCTCTACACTAATTCAGGTGAAGTCGGCAGCATCTGTATCTAATATAATCCACTGCTTTGACCCTTCAGATGTGGATCTAGAGCTCAGAAAGATTTTCACTGAGAAGCCTCCAATTACACATAAAATAGTAAGACGAAAACCACGACGTGACAGAGGATCTTCTGTTCCCGCAGTGGACTCCTACTATGGAACTAGTGACTTGAACAAAGTTGGACATGCCAGTTATTTCATACCTGCATTGACAGAGACGGAAAGGAAAGGTGTGACTTTATAATAAAAATCATCGTTTAATTAGCAAGGAAAGTGAAAGTTACTGCAAAATTAACTTTAATTTATATGAAGCGATTGGCTGGAAAGAGGAGTACCATTTTGGACACTGGAAATATACTGCGATGAATGTTCCGGATATTAGAATAAATCCAATCTGCCTGCATCCACACCCCCATCTTGACGACGAATCAAAATCAACTACCCATTCAAAGCATAGCCATCATCATCACCATCACCACCACCATCATCATCAAGACCCTTTCCTAAGTCAAAATCCAATCCATCAAAGAGAAATAGATTTTTCAAGTCCTTTCATAGTAGAAAGCGACTCTAAGGAAAATGTAGAGCAGTCAAAGCCTCATACGTCTTGCACAAACCCGATTCATCACAGAAATTCAAAGGAGACCCTGAGCTTCCTAACTTTATCTGGAGACTCGGCTAACCCTTCCTCGCATTCCTGCCATCTAATACCTGATAAATGCGCATTAATGAAAATTTTAAAGTGTTTGCTGCCATCTTGTGCTAAACCAGGAGTGTCTGCGACTCCCAGTCTAAGCTTGAACCCGTCGCTGGTAAACTCCGCGGGTGATGGGAAGAAAGAAAAGAAAGAAAAGAAAGAAAAGAAAGCTGCACATGAAATTCAGACGATTGTGGAAGCGCCTGACAAACTAACATTCCCGGACAGTCATACCCACATTACATTTGCAACAATGAAAGTCGAAAGAGGAAGAGATAAGAAAAAATTGCGTTTGAAGATGAGCTCTGGCAGAAGTTCTAGAGAAAAGAGTAAGTCCAAGGATGAACATTCGCCTACTGCGGAGAGTGCACATCATGACAAATGTCACCAACACCAGCGACATTCACATCATCATCACCCTACAATGAAACCCCGTCCTGAAGCAGAGCCCACGCATCGTTCTCACCACCACGGAATATTTCACTGGAGACATATCCTCAATCACAGAAGCAATGGATCCACGAGTGTAGTTGGCGGGGATGTTTTGATGTCGAACCATGATAGTAAAAATCTAAGTACGTCGGAAGCAGCTAATGTCACCGTCATCGGTGTCGAAAAGGAAGAAGTCGAAAGGTCAAACTTGAAAAGTGGCGATGGACCAAGTTCAGTATCAGCCTTCCAGTATGAAAGCTTTACTGATTCAAGTGGATCTGAGAACAATTTAGATGAGTTAATGGAGAATAAGTCATCAAATAGAGTTAAACCGGTACGAGTAAAGCGGAAGAAAAAGCTGAAATCTTGCAGAGCTCATAACAAGCTTTTAACGCTTAAGGNAGCTGAAATCTTGCAGAGCTCATAACAAGCTTTTGACGCTTAAGGATCTTGGATATCAAACGGACAGCGGCGACGACATCGATAGTCCGGGAATTGTTACAGGAACTGAAGTTTTTTAAGAGACCCGTCGATAAAAGCATTAAATCATCGTACATTGCAAAGCCTTGTCGAAATAAATTCACAACGAAATTCTGCTTCATTTTTCAGCAGTTCCATCCATTCCTTCCGAATTCTTAGAGATACTTTTACTTTAATGCAGACGTAAAGGTACATGTGGTTCATACGTGAGAAGTAGAATCGATTATTTGAAATTGCTTATTTTAGCAGAACACTAATTGACGTCATCCTTTAAGACGGACAGGGGTTAGTGAGTTCCTATTCTTAGCTCAAAATACAATCCAATTACCCGTTTATTCCAGTTTATAGGTTCTCAGAAAAATACTATAACGTAAAAAGGTATGTGCCTAAAAGTAAATAAAATAATTAGATAACTGCTTATCAAGTTGGCTAAATCACACTCACGACTATGCGCGATTTTCCTTGTCAGATTGATGATCTATATGATAGTAAAGACATTTCGCAGGAAAATTGTAGCGGGAAAGAAAGGAACTCAGTTAACTCATACCTGAGAAGTGACATGATCATGCTACATTAAATCGGAAAGATGAGCACAATAGTGCGTATTGGGTTACATTACTGCGTTGTACCACATAAACTATTGCAAAATTATGATCTTTTGTTTCGATGAGGTAACCAGCTTTCTGAATAGGTATGAGGGCTGCTGTATAATTCCATTCAAACAAAGGCATATCAAATTTCATTGTAAATATGGTGTAACGAAAAAACATATTTGCGAAAGTCATTCTCGTTTATAACTGCAAAAACAGCTCATTAAAATGCACTTTCTTGGCCTTCCATAACTTTTAGGAACGTAAAATTAAATCTGGGATGATCTAACCGTCAATTTAGTGAGGTATTCACAAAAGCATGCGATTTATGCTATATACCGAATAATATGAGTTTCGTTGAATTTTATGATACAGTTGCGGATTCTGGGGCATTGCGATAAATCATTTGGAAGCGCATGGGCTTACTCTTGTTAATGGTCACCTGACACTAGTGGATGCAGATTGGGTAAAAAATTACCGGGGCAACCGGCAAAACAACCAAACATTTTTACGAAAAA
>JAHZND010001326.1:0-13430 GCA_027744115.1 Acrocyrtus sp. NNG-2020
AGTGATTTTAAGTGTTTTTAAGAACTTTTGGCCCATCAGCGCGGTGACAAGTGGATAATAATCTTATCGTTTTATTGTGTCATCATTTAGCCTTTTTTCCCTTTTTGTGCGGTCAGTTGTCCCTGGAAAAGTGTCAAAGGGGAAAGGAGAAGGGAGAAGAGCTCTACCAAATAAAACAACCTCATTCCGAGTGTAGCCCCTGGAGAAACTCGTTTTGCTCCAGATAAGAATGACAGATTACTTGAAGGCCTCTATTTTTTTATCCAGACTAGAAAGCACTTAAAATTACCAGGAAGTCAGGCTTTTATGAGCGATTTTCTGACATTTCGCCTTCACCATTCAACCAATTTCAGTGCAAAAAAATCACCGAAATTGGAGAAAATTGCCACACCGGTGGTGCCACATATTGCTCCCAAATATATATATATTTCAGGCCCACTTTCAAAATAAAAACTTCACGATAAGATGATTTAGCTTGTATACAATTTTTTTCTGTTTCTTTCTCAGTGGACGGAATTAACTTTTAAAATGTGTTTTCTTCCTCACCGCGACAGCCGCGCTTTTTCATACGCCGCCTCCTCCTATCCAACTTACCAAAAGCGGGGTTTCTCTCACGGGTCATTTACTCCCAAAAAAGGAGCGGTCCCCATATCTCCTCTCTCTTTCCCCAGCACACAATTCACTCATCCCAACTGCTCATAATGAAAATGTTCCACTGCACTTCATTTTCTTCTCTGCGCCTCTCCCTTGATTTATTACCATTCCATTTTTCTTCCTCCTTATTCCTCCTTATTCCTCCTTATTCCTTCTTATTCCCTCTGCTTTGTTGTGTGTCATTGTCATCTCCGCGCTGTTTTACCGTAATGCACGTCCCGCGAAAAAACATTTTCGTTTTCTTTACTTCCTCCCATTTCCCCCATTTTTGGCTGCCTTTCTTCCCCGTCTCATTTTCATCTCGGAGGATTTCAATTAAAATAATGCGCCTTCTCATCTCCCGATAATGTGCATTCATGTTGCACTCCCGATAACAGCTTATAGCTGAGAAAAAACGAATTTCCCATTTTTTTCCTACTCGCTTTTCCCACCCCCTCCTCTTTATTGAATTCCGATCAGGTACGAAATTCCTTTTTGTCAAATTGACAGCTGCTGCTTCGGCTAAGGCGACGGTGATGACGACGCCATATATGCATTACGACAAGTGATCTTAACCATGAGCGGAAGGAGATAGATGAGAGAATGACGAGAGAAAAAAAATTCCTTTTTTGTTTGTTTTTAAACTGGAAGGAAAAAACGAAGAGAAAAAATGCGAAGTGCTCTTCCCTCTTTTTCGCCTGATATTAAAAAAGCATCAGGATCGTTATACTGTCATTCTCCCTCTTTTCATTACTTTGCTCGCAGCTCGGTGGCACTGGCACCAAAGCGCTTTTTTCTCATGATGAAAGCCTGTCTGGAATGCACATGATAAAATACAGACATTCCCGTACACTCCACCTAACTCCAACCAGCTATTATATCCTCTTGTTGACTCCACTCTCGCATCTCGCCCTGTTTGGCATTTTCAGATGCAAGTCTATTATTGAAGTCACTGAACCATGCTAAAGAGCGCTTTTTTCTTGTTCAAAGATATTCTGGTAACAAAATATGAAAAGATATAAAAAAGGCTGTCCTTTTTTTCTCAACTTTTTTTTTCGTCGCTCCTTCTTCTCACATCAAGAAAAACCTTAGTCACCCCAATAGGGAACCTAAAACCTCGGAGCGAAATGTACGAAAAAAAACCTCTCCTCGCAAAAAAAACCAACGCAAAGTTTCAAGATTTTTTTTAGTGATGTGATGGCAGAGTCTAAAACTGGAAGCGGCGGTAGGAGCAGTAGTGGCACTTCATCATAATTCATGATGTGTTTCGTTTTGCTCCTTGCGTCCTTACTCCAGTGAAGCCTCTGCCACCACACCGCCATCACTACACTTGAGAAAATCCTTTGAAGTTTCTTTCTATATGTTTTTCCATTCTAAGAAGACTTTGCTGAAAAAACATATCCGCTAAAAAAAGAGAAGGTAGATGGGGATGTGACGATGACATAGTCTCCATCTCCCCACCACAAAATAAAAATTCCGTCCTATATACAACTTTTTCATTGCTCAGTGATCCGATCCAGGAAAAATACTCTTTTTTTCGGTCGTTAATGCCTCCGAATTGGGATATATGTGTGTGGGCATATGCGTGTGCGAAGAGGAAAAGAAAAGAGTAAGCAGGAGTAAAAGTCCCATTCGCCACTGAATGTGAGTTAGAAAAAAATACTCCCATCATTTATTTTTTTATCCTTAAAATCCATTTCATATTTTTTCCATCATCGCTGTCGATGATATTTTCCTTTATGAAAATCATTATCATACAAACATCACACTATCCGCTGACTACTCAACTCCCATTCCGCTCTCTACTCCTTTTCACTTCACCCACGATCATGTGTCACTGTCGCATCCACCAAGTAAACCGCTCTTTTTTTTAAAAAAAAAAGTGGCTCACTGTGCGCTTCTCAAATATCTCAAAAGTAAGGGAAAAGGGCTTTTTGCAAAATATATTTTTTCATTATGCTCCACATTTCTTGCTGCACGCCTTACCACTCCATTTGCTGAGCCGTCACAACTCGCATCCTCGAAAATAATTTTTTTGGTGGGAGGACTGAGAGGGTATCCCCCACTCCGAGAATATTCTGTTTCAGTGGGAAAGGTGGGATCAGTAGAGATTGATTTCATTTTTCCCGCGATTTAGGTCAACCCGTATTGTTTAAAGTTTTTTTTGCTAAGGTCAAAATAATGATTTCGGTTTTGGGTTACATCCCAAAATATATGAACTAGGTCATGTGGCACATTTTTAATAGCTGCCATGCGTTTATTCCCCATTATTCTGGGAGGAATGTTAGCGACGTGCTTCCGTATTTATTAGAATGGCCATTGTTTTCATAATGATTTCGGTTTTGGGTTACATCCCAGAATATATGAACTAGGTCATGTGGCACATTTTTAATAGCTGCCATGCGTTTATTCCCCATTATTCTGGGAGGAATGTTAGCGACGTGCTTCCGTATTTATTAGAATGGCCATTGTTTTCACGCCCTTCTCTCGCCAATAAATACTCCATTAATGTATTTTTTTCCTCTATTCTGTTTTCATTATTCATTACAAACTTTTTTTTACATTGTCTCCATCTCCATGCTCCGCGTGAGGAAGAAGTAGGCGCTTGGCGCTCCCAAAAAGATATTTTGAAAAGAGCGCAAAATGATTTGCGAATGTATCATCTTTATCCCGATCATAACCATTACTTAATAGATTTTATGGGGAATACCCCTACACAAATAAAGTATAAGCTGAGTTGTTGGCATTCCCGCTCTTTTTCCTCTTCTCCCCCGCACGAGAGTGAAAAAAAGAAGAAAAAACCGGGTATGAATTTTACTTTTCATAGTGAGCGCCGTGTACCTAACGTCACCCATATAAAAAAATAACTGCTGTGGTTTGGCACGTTTTCACAATATATTCCAGCCAAAAAACGGGAAGAGCCGCAGTAGCACAGTTAGAAAAATGAATTGTGTCCGCATTATTGTCATAATATATACTGCGTGTCTATATCATAGCAGGAAAGAGAAAAAATCTTCTTTTTTCGGTGCGAGCTCGTGAAGTCGTGAGCACTACGAAAAAAAAGAATATAAAATGGGTGGAACTGCTACTTTGTCATGCTTTTATATGGAGTCTGGAGTCCTGTCGTGTTTTCTCTGTAGTGGCTGTGATATGGGACGGTAGAGAAAAAAGGTGGGAGAGGAGAGAAGAGAGAGAAAAAAAATTCATTTTTTAATATATTTTTTTTCTCTCCTGGAAGAAAAGAGATGAAAATCATTTTCTCCAGTGGGGCTTCCAGTGAACGTCTTGAATGATGCTGGGCACAGTATGTTATGGAAATTACGGGAACTTTTTTCGGTGCGAGCTCGTGAAGTCGTGAGCACTACGAAAAAAAAGAATATAAAATGGGTGGAACTGCTACTTTGTCATGCTTTTATATGGAGTCTGGAGTCCTGTCGTGTTTTTTCTGTAGTGGCTGTGATATGGGACGGTAGAAAAAAAAGGTGGGAGAGGGAAGAGAGAGAAAAAAATTCATTTTTTAATATATTTTTTTTCTCCTGGAAGAAAAGAGATGAAAATCATTTTCTCCAGTGGGGCTTCCAGTGAACGTCTTGAATGATGCTGGGCACAGTATGTTATGGAAATTACGGGACAATTTGACAGTTTGTATTTTTGCGCGGGAGAACAAAAAAGTTATTGATACTTTATAGTCATGGGAAGAGCTGTGTAGAGAAATGGATGGACTAAAAAGAGCAGAGATGTGCTAGTAGTGCGTTATGAATGAGCAATAAAACGGAAAGACAATAAGAATGATGAGGGTAATGATGATAGCGAAATCTTTTTTTTTGTGTTTACAGAACCGTGGCGCATTGTGCGCAACTACGTAAGTCTCCTTTTGTTCTAGATTTTGTCGCGAGCATATACTATTCACAGCCATGATATGACTAGTGAGTAGTTTGCTACTGGTCGAAAACTGTGTTATTCTTTAATTTAAATTACTACCTCGCATCAAACTTAGGCATATCCACTAGAGCCCTTTGAGTCTTGCTTTGATGCCCTGAAAAAAAAGCATTTTGTATGTTTTCGTGTGGGAAAAAATCTGTTTGTGTGGTGAAGGAGTGCACTGACCTTCCACCTTTTTTGGTGTCACACACTTCTCCACTCTCTCTTTATGGATTGGAGAAGGACCACCCGGACATTGTGCGCAACTACGTAAGTCTCCTTTTGTTCTAGATTTTGTCGCGAGCATATACTATTCACAGCCATGATATGACTAGTGAGCAGTTTGCTACTGGTGGAAAACTGTTATTCTTTAATTTAAATTACTACCTCGCATCAACTATCAACTTAGGCATATCCACTAGAGCCCTTTGAGTCTTGCTTTGATACCCTGAAAAAAAGCATTTTGTATGTTTTCGTGTGGGAAAAAATCTGTTTGTGTAGTGAAGGAGTGCACTGACCTTCCACCTTTTTTGGTGTCACACACTTCTCCACTCTCTCTTTTTTCCACAGTGGAGAGATCTGGAGTATCTTCCACATTTCCCACACAAAATAGTTGGGATGGCATGGCCTAGAGCCAACAGCACTGTGGGACAGTGTCCATCCCAAAATGGCTTTTTATCTCGTTATAACTATACCACGAAGAGTAAAAGCGCAGCTCTATATTTCATTAAAAATTCCCCTTCATCTCCCCCGTGCATATGCATACGTGTCTATAGCAAAAGTAAAAACTGCAGCGGTATGCATTCTGGAGAAATTCCAGGGCCGGATTTTTTACTCCAAAAACATCCCGTTGAAAATCTACATATGTAGTGCGATAGCATCATCTCATCATTCCATTATAACGAAACAGCTACACATTTCTGCTAATCCTCTCCCATCTTTTTCTCTACTTTTCCCTCTGTAAAGAAGAAACATAAGTTAGTTCAGATAAATTCCCAAAGCTCGGCAAAAATATATATACTAAAAAAATAACTTTTCCTGGTATCTCCTTATCCCCCTTCTTTCTTCTCTGCTTGAGTGATATTTTAGAAAACCGAAAAGAATTAAAGTCTTCTCCAGTCTTCAACTTAAAATATTTTTTATAATGACGATCAGCATCCGAAACTTTCCTGGAATGCTCCTTTATAAACTGTCTCACATTCCGTCCCACAAAATATAATGTCTGCACTCCCCCTCTCTCCCAACCACACCATTTTTTGTGATGCTCCCTCGTAACTAATCACACAAGATGGACTAGTCGGAGGAAGGAATCAGCGTAAATTGCACCGAATATATGAGCTCGTCTAAAAAAAGACTATACCGGAAATGAAAGGGTAGGATAATTATATAAAAAAAGAGAAATCTCTATTTCCAAGAGAAAGAGAAAAGAGAGCCTTTGTGCTCCCAGAGTCTAGGATCCTTCCAGGCACACAATTTTTCAGCACGCTTTTTTTAAATGGAAATGTATGCTAAAAAATTGTAAGTGTGCGTGTAGGTATTGGCAGCGTATCATATTTTCTCTTTTGCTTCATTTTCCTCCCCAATATCTTTCTTCCTCTGTGATCTTTCTTCTCGTCATCTTTTTCCCCCTCTTACTCGGGTGTGTGATGTCTTCTTTAGATCTTCAGAAAGGAAGATTCCTTTTCTCTTCTTTCATTTTTTTTCTCTCAAATATTCTTCTGCTCTGCTTACTCCTTTGTCATGCTTTTTCTCTGTGCATACTGCATACCATCTCACTCAATGGCTTGAGCCATGTACTAAAGAAAGAGAAAAAAATTTCGTACATATTTACCCTCCTCCGCACATCTCGTTGGCGTATATCATCATCACATCATCCTCATCTGACTTGAGCCAATAAGCGATGTAAAAAATACAGAAGTTGGAGGATGACGAAGAAGAAGGAAAAATGTTTCTTGGAATCTTGAATCTTTTTTTTTTCATTCTTATTCTTCTGCTTTCCCTCAGAACAAAAATAGGAGTACTTACCCTGCCAGGATCATTTTCAGTACTTATATTGTGACTTGGTTGTAGGAGTGTGACTTGCAGATTGTACTTTACGGTTTTCGTTGTTAACAATGCATAAATCGTCTTGTATGCAGACGCAAAAACGCCACATTTTTTTACTTTTGAAAAAACCAGCTGGCTCTGTACAATTTTATCCTGTTTACATCTTTCGCTCATTCTTAGAAGAGAAAAGGAGTGGTGAAAAAAAAGACAGAGCAAAGAAAAGTCAGACAGATTCCTTGTGTCAGCTTTCCCACTGTAGTAGCACACAGACACTACCACATTTGCCATTATCATCAGAAGAATAAAAAGAAATGTTGGAAAAAAATAAAAAAAAGTACAAAAGAGATCTTCTCCTTTTTCTTGTTCTCGCTGAGGATTGTGTATGTGTGCAGAAAGGAATACGTATTTTAGTACGGAAATGGAGAGGCAGAATAGCACACCCGCTATCTATCTTTAGTCCAGCTTTCACCCTTTTGGAAATGCGAGCGCACGCACACAAAATCTAGGATTCTGCTTTCGGATCTGTTCACTTGATTCGCATTCAAATGAAGGCTTACGAAATATTGTTGGATGGGCTGGAGAACCGTGTGGGATGTAGAAACGGGAAAAAAGACAATTTCCCTTTTTATGTGTAGATATATATTTTTTTCTGATGACTGTTGTCGTCTATTTTTTCCTAGAAATGAGAGTCTGCTTTGTAGAAAAAAAGAAGAAGGAATTCTGAATGCTTCCCTTTTTTTACAATATTTTTGCTTGTAGGTAATTCATATTCTAGTACGCATGCAGCTCTCGCATGCATATTCCTTCCAAGTGGAGATGGAGTGATTCGCTTAGCTAATGTAATAGGACAAGATAGGAAAAAAGACAATTTCCCTTTTTATGTGTAGATATATATTTTTTTCTGATGACTGTTGTCGTCTATTTTTTCCTAGAAATGAGAGTCTGCTTTGTAGGAAAAAAGAAGAAGGAATGCTGAATGCTTCCCTTTTTTACAATATTTTTGCTTGGAGGTAATTCATATTCATGTACGCATGCAGCTCTCGCATGCATATTCCTTCCAAGTGGAGATGGAGTGATTCGCTTAGCTAATGTAATAGGACAAGATGGTACTGTGATGTATGGAGAGTGTGCAGCTGGAATGAGGAGGAATGTGGATGTGGATGTGTCACAAGGGCCTGTTGTCTCCACTCATTTCCTCATCCGAAATCTTATGGCGTCACTGTTGCTCTCTTTCACTGGAAAAAAAGGGTTGTGCAAGCTCATATCACTTAAAGACATCAAGACATAGATATTTCTCTGAAAAAGAGTTTTCCGAATAGAGAGGAAGGTCGTAGATAAAACTGGCTCTGTTGTCTGTCACCGAGCCACTGCCACCGCTACCTTTTTTTTAAGATGGAGACCAGAAGAAGGAAGCAGATGGATGGAAAATGTAAGTAATGAATGGTTTCTACGCGAGATTTTAAAGCTGACTAGAAAGACGAGAAGGAAAGGAGCACATTGCGCTCTACACTCTCCTCAACTAACTTATTTCACCACTGGTGAAGTCAAGTGTGCACTTTCGAGTCTTCCTCATCCTGGAAAACATTCTTGGAGAAAATATGTAAAAGTGATTGCAGGAGCAGGCTCAAAGTAACAGCAGCAGAACGCTCTTTTCTCCTTCTCCCCAGGGACCTAGAAAAAAAACACTCTCTCAAGGAAAACACGAAATGAAAACCTTTTTTTACTCTTTGTCTTAATGCAAAATGTATATTGGAAATGGCTGGCCACCACCCCCTCAACATATTTTTTTCTAAAGAGGTTGACAAAAAATGCTGCTGTGGATTTTCTGGTAGGCATTCCAATTAACTTTGTCCTGGTATGCATCCCCACAGATTTTAATTCGAGAGGAGGAACAAAGAGTAGGGAAAATGATGGGGCATGAGTGTGCATAATATTAACCGTTACAACTTTTTAAGAGATGTTCATGTTCCTTGTCCGCAGATATCTCTCCCAAACTGAATCAAATTAGTGATGTTGTTTGTCAGCGAAACAAAGATAACATGATGTATAGCTGTGGTCTGGCCCTGGCGCTATTTTCTATATTTGGAGACACCATCCATTATATTTTTTATGGGAGGATATGTGCCATTCCCTCAAAAGTCAGCTTGGCTTTGGCTTTGGCTATTAGGGAGAGAAAAGGAGATTGTCATTCTTTTCCTGTTTTCTTCTTTTTTTGTTATTGTGGCGGAGAGACTTCGTGGCCAAATTGTGTAATCGGCTCTTGTCTTCTTCTCCTTCAAAATAAAGAAGGAAGAAGGGAGACGAGATGATGGAAAAGATTCTCTTTTTTACGGCTTTGATATGTTTGGAAGGTGGATGGGTGATGTTGGAAGCTGTAGATGGGTTTATATGTTGATAGCGGGCCGTGACAAGAATCGGTAATGAGCAGCCTCTTACATTCCATTTTTTCTTTCTTCTTCTTACACAAGAAAAAACAGAAAGCCGAGATAATGTGGTAGTGTCGTTGTGGATGTGATGCTCAAACCAAAATTTTTGAAAATTAAGCATATCCTTTTTCTCTTGGAGATGTGTGAAATGTGAAGATTTCCTCTTCTTTTTTTGTTAAAAAAGAGAAAGGAGGAAGAAAAAAGGCTTTCTCAGATATAATTTTTTTTTCTTCTCATTGTCACGTCTCCGACTTGTCTTTGCTGGTTTTCCTTTTATGCAGTGGTTTTGGATTTGTTAGGTGGGGAAAGAGAGTGGTCTGGATTTTGTGTGTGTGTGATACATGCATAAAATGTCAACGGTTGTCATGCTCATGCTGATCATTAAAATGGAGAAAGTTACGATAAGTAACTGGAGGTGACTGCTCCGCTGATAGTGACTGACTCACGGAAAGAATTACGGCGAGAGAGTGGCATTTATACGTAGAAAACTCTTGTCTGAGCTTTTTCCGAGATGAACTTTTTTTTAGCTCACTCACAATTCCCTTCCATTCACGTGTGCAGACTTGTTCCAGCGCAAAAAAAAGTTTCTCGTCAGCAAGAATAAAAATGGAGAGAGGAGAGAAGAGAGATGAGACAAACAAGAGGAGGAAATGGGTGTAAAGTTGGGTGGATCGTGCGTTTTTTTTTTGCGCGGCTCCGTTTCTTACCTCACTCTCTGACAAGGCTCATGCATGAGATGTGATGTGACTTTTCAGGGAAATGAATTAGTAATTCTCTTTGAGATAAGGAGGAGAAGGCAAAAAAGGATGATCTGATGATATGCTAATGATCTCCGTGTGCTAATGCCTGTGTCAACGGGAGTTGCTAGTGGGTGTCCGCTCATATAAAAAAATGGAGGGTCTGGCGTGGCGTCAGATGAGCTAAAATGCAAACATTTTTAGTAAAGCTCTCTTTTCTCTTTCCTTCCATATCCGGGATTTTTTCAAATAAGCACTCTCGTTGTTAGCAAACAGATGCCAATGGGAAGTGTATTTACGAGCGGGAGCTGCAATTTCAATACCCATTTTCTAAAGTTAATACGGAATATTCTTAATGATATTTAATCGATGTGCAGACTGCGAGAGCACCGGAGGTAAGCCATCTCGGCTTTACCGTATTTCGAGCTAATAGTGCACCTCGCACGTCCCCTTTTTTCTATTAGTAAATAAAACTGAAAAAATAAAATTGGGAATGGGATCGTGAGCTCATCGCTACACGTCCCGTTATATAATATTGTATGGCTTTAGCTAAGTTTTTTCTTTGCTTAAGGGATTAATGGAATGTAAATAGATGCATTTGAGTAAAATAAACTTTATTCTCTAGCTCACTCCTCCGCAGCTCCCCTTCTCCTTCGTCCAGTAAAAATTGGCGAAAACAAGAGTCGAAATGAGAAGGGTCCTTATTGTATCGGAGTCTCATTTCCAGTACATTTTTTATTCCACTTCTGCCATTTCTCTGGCGCTTTTAACAGCCTCATCACGTCCTCTCCAAGACTGTAAATTGATTCCACGTCATTCCTTTAATTCGTTTCGTAGCTGTTTTCTCCTTAGCATGATCCCTCCATTTTCCTCATTTCTTTTTTTTCTTACTCTTTTACCCTTGTTTTCTTTTCTTTTATTTCCTTGCAATCGCAGAAATCCAAAAAAACTCGGCTACTACTACTACTCCTTCTCCTTTTTCTATTACCAGTATTACTGGGTGAGGCTGAAAATGTGAGCGAAATAAAAACGCTCCTAAAAGCAATAAGGAAGGAAGCCGTTATCTCTTCCGGATATTGCTATTTTAGCATTGTTAAAACAAAAAAAAAGTTCCACTCCGGAATGGCTCTGCTTTCTCCCTCTCTCCTTTCCACTCCGCTCTCCGTTATTTATTTACAAGAAAAAATATATATCATGTTCCAGCCGAGAAGACAGGGACAATGAGAGGAGATATGCAGTGCGGAAGAATATATATAATATGAGATACACGAGATCGTGTCAAAATCCCCGTAATTTATTATCCAGGCTAGGATACACTTAAATAGCTATACTAGTTATATCTACAATTAGTGCACACTCCTCTTTACTAGTTTTCACCCACCTTATATATTGGCACAGTTATAAGAAGCTCCTTCCCTATTTTGATTGTGCTGCGGCGACTAAGCATCCTTTTTTTTGGGAAGTTAGACTGCAATGCAGTCAGTGAATAATGTCAATCCGTCCGTTCATTTATCTAGCTTAGGTGCAGCAGCATCACACATCTGCATCTTTCTCCCCTCCTCACTTCACTGTTCACTCCCTCGAAAAAAATATATATTCTGGAACGGTATCCTCCTCACTTCACTTCCTTTTCCAAAAAAAAAACTGAGTGAGTGAAGCAGTATAAGTGACTAGTCTGGAAGAATTCCCTGTGGGGATTTTCCCTCCTAATTTGGGTGGAAATGTGTATCCCTTCTGCTGTAAAAAGATTATTTTTTTGGAAGCGCCACTCTAACCGGTAAACGGTAAATGGTGATGCTCCGATAGAGACGCCTAAAAATATCATTTTTATCCGTATCTGAAAAATACTAGGAAGTAGAAACAAAGTTACAAATTTATTTGTCAAGTAGTATTATAAGTATATTTCGAACCCATAATAAATTCCATTTTCCCGGTCCCACTAAAATAGGAGCACCAGCTGGGGAGTGTGGAGAGCTTGTTGTCTTACTGTCCTCTGACTCCGTTTTTCCTTTCCCGTAATGAAATGCTAATATTCTTGTTTTGATGTGAGAGGGAGCTCATATTATATTTCACTTTTTTGGAAGAGCTACCAATTTATGTATTTTCCTTTAGTGAAAACATAGGTTTTAGTCAAATGACGGCAATCTGCTCATTTAGCAAGGGGAGAGGGAGGAAGAGGGAAAAAGGATGAGGATGAGAGTAAAATGGCTCGCTTTGTTTTCGAGAAAAAAAATTGTTTTAATGTAGAAAAAGGGTTTTTTGGTAGATTGCCACAAGGAAATTACTGTGTAATGTGGAGGAGGAAGAAGAGAAAACTTGTAAAAGTGGAAGAGGATGATGATGATGATCTGTATATATTTATGTGTGTTTATATCTTCTCATATATATGCTATGTATACTTATAGCCATATATATTTTTTGGGGAAATCGCCGAAACAAGAGGAAAGTTGGATGATGATGACGATATTGGAGCTTTATTCCTGCAAGCATTTTTCTCTCTGTTATTGAGTGAGCTTTACGCGAAAGCTTTTTATTTAAGGAGAGTACAAGGAAGAAGCTATAAAAAGATAGTTTTCCTTTCCCGTTTTTTTCCCGCTCCTTCCAGCTGAATTAGTGGAGGAGTAGACGGTGCTGTCTGGCTGGAGTGGCAAAATCTCATTTTTGTTGTAGAAAACTGGCGCGCTCTAGCACTGCTACCACTGTTCTTGTTGTTTTTATTCTCATATAATTTATGTTGGAATGAGTTGTTTCTCTTCTTGAGTAAGAGTCGGGAGGAGGAGTAGTTCCTCCTGGTAGTAAAAAGGCATAAAATAGTCTCTATTTTTTTAGGGAAACAGAGTTTAAGGAAGAAAAACGCTGAGAGAGTAAGTCACTCGCTTTGTCTGTTTCTCTTCCTATTAAGGAGGATTTTACTCGTTGCCAGATTGCTCGCCTCTCTCTTCCCTCAATGAAATAGGGATAGAGGAAGTAACGACTTTGGGACTTGTGGAGGGAGAAAAAAAATTATTATATCCGAAACCGTAGCGGGTAGAACAATAAAGCCATTTTAGCCAGAGGAAAAGATGAGAGTGGGAAAGGAGTCAGCCTCTTTGTTTAAATAATAAGCGCTTTTTCCTCCGCATTATAAATGAGTGGGATCATTAGAGGAAATTGAGTTCTATGTATGTTAATGTTTTGATATGTTTATGCTAATATTTTTATAATTTTCTCGAAGAACTCCTCCGGGAAATGAATGGAGGGATGGGGACTGGCTGGCACACTAAGAAAAAAAAGTGAATGCAAATTGGAAGGAAATGATAAATATGTAATGGACTGGACTACAGACATTTTTATTGGAAATTTTTTTAAAAAGTATAAAAAATGGAATCCCTTAGCAGCCATTGTTATGCTTGCCAAGAGGATAACAATGGAAGAGGCTCTCGTATTGGAAATAAAAAAGGGGTAGTAGTAGTAGCTTTCCATAAAATGTATCTGCTTTCACCTCCCCTTTTTACCCATGATTTATGCATTGTTCACGGGTGGAAAGGTTTTTTGTTTGTCATGTAAATAATGTGGTAATGCTTAAGATGGCAGCTAATGGATGGCTAAATGCTCTACTGAGCGATGCATATGCTATAAGTTTCCGAAAGCAATTCAGGGAAATATGAGAAAAGTTTATGGCTGAAAA
>JAHZND010001327.1:0-19149 GCA_027744115.1 Acrocyrtus sp. NNG-2020
CACTTCTTCCTCCACCAAACCATTCACTCCTTCCCTTCAGTTTGCCTTCCTTTATGGCCCATCGCAATAATAAAATTCTCTCGCTGGCTAAGCTACTGCCACTATTGCCGCTGCTGGTTTTGTTGCATTTCAAATGGAAAATTGCTTGCTTGAAAAATATCATTATTATTACTTAAGAAGGCCTAGGCAAACAGCTACCAATACTACACTCTCACAGCTTTTAACATTTTAGTCCAGCATCACAGCAGCATCCTGCTCGGATACTGTGCTTACTGTCTGCTGTAATGATGATAAGCTTAAGCTTCAAATTTTTTAACTACGAAAAAATTTTCTTCTTCTTCTTCAGCTTCACTTTTTCTTTTTTTTATATTCTGATTCTTCTCCACTAAAGCAGCCAAAAAACTATTTATTCAGCTTTTTGAACATGAATGTAAAAAAGATGCAAAGACTTTTTTTAAAAAATGTACATCCGCTGCTTAAGCAATTTTTATTTTACTTTTTACCTATAAGCTAAAGAAGCTCCTGCTTTTTCTCATCTCAGCTTTTTTTTATTTTGGAGAAGTCATTCTGTCTGCATTGCATTGCAGAGGTGGTTGTGGTGGGTGAGAGGAGAAATTGAGCTTTTTTTGAGGAGGATGCGCATTATCATCGTCATTACCATTTTTTATCTATTTCAAATGCATTCAACGAAAATTCTGATTGTGACTGTTCAATGTTCACCTTTTTTTTGGATGTGCACACGGGCATTTTTTATCTACCTGGCCTGGCCTGGAATAACAGATAAAAAAATTGTTAAATGAAATGCTCTTTCCCTCTGCTTTCTATAATATCTTGACGGTGGCGGTGGTGGTGGCGAATGGCGAGGTGTGTGTGCGATGTTCGATGTTCTCTGTCTCTCTTGACATTTCTTGTCCTCTTCACCTTTTTTTCCTCTCCCTTGACTTGATAACAAAAATTTTTTTATATGCATTTACCTAAAATGAGTTCCTCCGGGTAAATATTTATTCAAATTTTGTGGAAAAAAACGTATAACCTTTATGAACAATCCACTTAGCGAGTTGAGCTCAAAGTTTTTGCACCGGAGACCGATATGCAATGAAAAAATTGGTTTTTTGGACAGTGCCGTGTGCTGACTTACGGACACAAAACCACACTTCACACTTTGGCATGGCATGACTAGGTATATATTTTTGACATTGTTTTTATCAGTCAAGTGCAGATAACGTGAAAAATATATTGTACAATTCTATTTGCATTAGGAATGCCCGGCGCGTAGTATATTTTTTGCAAAATGCAAAATTACATAAAGTCAAAGCGCATTTTTCTGCTTCTGAACTTCTCCTGGAAATATTATTACTGCTTGTCACCGACATTTTGCTACGATTTTTTTTTCACCGTAAGCAAATTTTTTTTACTGAAATATTTAACTAGGTATTTATTTTTATCAGTAGAAAAATCATCGCATGTCTCATGGGAGGAAAAAATATTGAAATGGGGATGGGGATAGGTTTAAAGGCGCATTCCAAAGCTGCGACAGTTTTCCATAAGAAAATTTTTTTTTACTGAAATATTTAACTAGGTATTTATTTTTATCAGTAGAAAAATCATCGCATGTCTCATGGGAGGAAAAAATATTGAAATGGGGATGGGGATATGTTTAAAGGCGCATTCCAAAGCTGCGACAGTTTTCCATAAGAAAAGGCAGGAAAACGAACTTGGAGATGGAGAATGGAGATGGAAAACGGCGAGAATATTTGTAAGTAGTGAACGGTGAGCGGTAAAACAGGATCCCATTTTTAGCTCAATAATTCTCGACTCGACAGCGAACAAATATGTTTGCGGTTGATAGCGATGATATTATGAGGGCAATAAACTATGATGCTACAAATATGATTGAACTTTGTTTGCACATTATAATTATAATTTTATTTTGATACCTTAAGCTATGTACAATCTCTGCTGCGCTGCCACTTTAAATATCAATGCATCCAATTCTGTACAATTTTATTTAAAATTGAAAACATTTTAAACATTTTTATTATAGCTGAAATTCCCAAAAGGAATTATGCTTTCTTTAGAGAACTCTGCATATTGAGAAGGCGTCAGATCGAAATCTCTTCAACTATTCATTTTTTTCGAATTTGGTAGACCGTTCAAAAAATACGCATTTTTTGCAAGTTTTATGGGTGTTATATAAAACGCTCACATTACAATTTATAATCTCCTTTTTAAAAGTTGAATTAAACGATTATAAATTATAATGCCATATTTTTAAACGGCAGCGGCGGCTCATCTCAATTTTGAAAATTGCATTCTCTCCCTGTAGCGGCATATTATGCATATAGCACCCATTTTAAACTAGTCATGCATTTTTATATAACAGAAAAATACAATAGCAGCTATAACTGCTCACTCCTCACCTTTCTCACTTGTGTAACGTGTGATCGCAGAAGGTGATTATGTCGATGGGGATATGCTGATGATGATGACGATGAGGACGATGATGATTACAAGAAAACAAAGTGAGAGCTTTTTCCTTCTTCTTATTTTTGCTTATTTGACGCTCATGATGCATAACACACTTCAATTCCTAAGTCGAGTTCCTTTTTGAAAGCTGCATCCTCTCGAAAAACACAAAACGACAAACGAGCAGTTAACTTATTACTACTGCCATTGCCATCCTTAACAAAAATTTTAAACATCTCTCCTCGTGGACCTATATAAAAATATATTAAAGTTGAGGAGAAGAAAGGAAGGAAAAATTATGAGGGAACATCTGCAGAGCAGAAGCTGAGAAGCCTTTCAAAAAAAAATGTGATGAAATGAGCTGCTTTTTCGAGTGTGTGTTGCGAGCAGATTATATAAAAGCTAATCATCATCATAAGAGTGACGCTATGTAACTAGCAAACAAACTGCAGTAATAAGTAATACAGGTAAGAAGGAGGCAGCGTTTTTCAGGTAATGAGAAGCATAATGAGTAATGTAATCCAACGTTACCTACTTTTTCTTCTGAGCTATAACAGCTAAATTGGCCTATCTATTTTTTTACCTTTTGAGCAAACAAAAAGCTCATGTGCCTTTATAGCTTTGCCTTGTCATGCCACTGCCACACGTAGCACACACCTCATCACCGTATCACCTGGTCTGGTCTTGCCTTGCTCTTCTCTTCTTCCATAATGAGATAAGTCCTATCGCTCAAAAACAGCCTTTTAAGCTACCACTACGCATATACCTGAAAGCTTAATTGGCCAAAAAAAAATATTTTGGCATGGAATTACAATGTTTTGAATGTTGAAAAAAATTTCCAATTTCTCCGTGAGGAAAAGGGAAAAGGGCTTCTTTACTTGAAATCCAATATAAAAAATACTATTTTACTACTCCCATTCATTTTCCGTTTTCGTCCAGACACCTTTTTATTTTAAAAAAAATGGAAGAAGCCTTTTAAAAAATGCGTTTCCTTTTTTAAAAGGGAGCTCCATCACACAAACTCCCGAAATTACATACCTTTACGGAGGAGGATGATATGACAAAAATCATTTTTTCTATTGAGTTTTGGATATTAAAAAAAGGAAATCGTTTTTAGCCGCGTTTTCCCTAAAAACTTATTCATTCAGCTGCACATTTCAGCACTCACATCATTTGCCGTGTGATGTAGGCCCAAGAGCGGAGCACAAAGGCCCAAAAAATTATTATTTTTTACTTCCTATATTCCGTCACATCAAGATTAGTCACTTTTGCTTGCTGTACGTAAACGCTCCCATATCCCATTCAGTAAAAAAAAATATTTCCTCCTGCAGCCTCTATAATTTTAGCCACTGTACGGTGCGCACATGACACTGCACCAATTTTCCAATTCATTTTTTCATGAAAGGTACCTATTATAACGATCCCAGAACAATTTTGTTTGGCTTTGCAGGACACACAGACAGACAAAAAAGTCTCATCATCTCATCATAATTTATTACGTATTACTATATAGTGCCCCTATCGATTATTAATTATTCATGTATTATATTTCTCCCTCTTCTCCAACAGAAAACTGTTACTTTTTTTGTCTCTTTTTTAACAACCCATTACATTAGCATTAGCATTCATATGCATAATAATCATCGTCATAAGAGTGTAATTGTTGCGTTGTCTTTTTTTTGTTTTGTTCCTGCACGCACGTAGCACACTCACTCATCAGTGTTATTATTAAGGAAGCGAAAAATGAATATATTTTTACTCTACACACAATTTATTATTTTGCTGATGATGATGCTATGTAGCCATGTGCTGGTGTAATACGTATTTGAAAAACAAATAAATTATTTATTATACAAGTCAAAGCCATATGTGCTATGCAAAGGAGATAGGGATAACTGCAACAATGCACCGGCAAAACAATAATGCAGCCCTTTTGCTGCTGCAGTTTTTCGTTGTTGTAATTGTGGCTGCGGTGGTGGATGTGGATGTGGATGTGGATTTCACTCTCACTCTCTCCACCACCACCATTCACTTTATCACTTTTATTTTTCACAAAGAGAGTGAATGTGAATGGCAGCACAACAAAATGTACTGACTCTGCCATAATTACGCCTAGCAATGGAAAAAAAAATATATAGTAAATAGTGCTAGCAATCATGTCCATTGTTGAGCTCACAGCGTTATATAGCATTGTTCAGAAATAGAGAGGAAGGAAGGAAGACCCACTGACTGACAAAAATGAAGAGTCAGAAGAGTGAGCGGATATATAAAATGTATTTTTTCTACCTACACGTCATCCCTCTATCACCTCTGCACAGATAGAGAAAAAAAAAGAGTGATATGGCCAATGCGACTTTCATGTCGGTGGCAACGGCAACAGCAAAAAAAACGTCAACGACAAAAAGCCTCTATTATTCAACAAAATGGTATGAATTGTACTACTTCACTTGGATAACTATAATAGTAGGGATGTGAAAGTGTAAAAAACTGTCATGTAGCCAGTCATGCCATAATAATATCTGCAATTTTTTAAAATTTTATTCATACAAAGTATAAAAAACGTCGTCCCTTATGCAATTGATTAGTGAAATTTTTTTTTTAAAAAAAAGTGTGCATAAAGCGCACTCACTCTTTTCACTCTGCTGAGCGCTGTAAGCCATCAAATCAAATCAAGTCAACTCAACAGCAATTTACTTTTATTTTTTTATGATAAATGCATCCATTTAATAAAAAAGATATATTTTTTTAAAAGTCACATTTCATTCCCCATTAAGTAAGCTATCCATTTTTGCTGCGCAGGTATTTTTAGACAATTTTTATTTTTAAGAAGGTGCTCAGAAAAGGAGAGAAAACATTTTTTTAAGTTCTATTCCTTCGCAAAAACTATCCATCCGCCTCCTTTTCGATATTGTATGACCAGAAGGCAAATAAAAATGTAATTTGCTCAGCCAAAAATATTTACATAAAAATATATTTCAAGCTCATTTTCGTTTTTATCTAAGAATGCAGAAAATATTTTGCTATTTTTTCATATCGCACAAAGGCCTCCTTATTCGTATGCCTGTGACCTGCCAACCGGTAAAATGAAATTAGTAGTGGTGGTTATTAAGCTATTTAAAATCTTAATCTTAATAGATTTTTCTTTCACAAAAAAGAATTTAATTACTTGATTTTGATTTAGAATAAAAAAATTACTTTCATAACGTTAAAAAAATTATTATTACGCTTGCAGCTCAAACATTGAACTTTACACTAGAGTTGAAACAAAGACAAGTGCAAAAAGTGCAAGTTTTAACTCGCTATGTCTGTACGCTATGTACGCTGTATTGTTAAGTCATCGCTGTTTATCTCCAAAGATTATCATTTTTGTAATGGAGCTAATAACAGCGTAGTTTTTTTAAAAAAATTATACTTAATTTTTTTTCTTTGTGTACCAAAAAGCTCAGCAGCAGCAAAGTTTGAGCCTGAGCCTTTTTAGCCTGAGCCTAAAACTCTGGCAAAGTTTCTCTTGAAATGCCAACAATGTTATAATAAAGAGGGAGCGTGGATAATGCGGCAACAATGCCAAGTGCTACTATGCTAAGTGGTACAAGAGCACAAAAGGCACAATCCAATTATTATTGGAGAGTTTTGTGCTGGGCTCACATTTGACCATGTACGTATATCCACCATCCACATATTATTTAAATGAAAGCAAAAGTGAAATCGACAGCGAGACAAAAAGGGAATGGATAGTTGTTGTGTAGGATGATGATAATAACAGAAAATATTCTTTTTTTTTCTGTTGGGAGTTAGGATGATGATGAATGATACCCAAAAGTATATATACATAGGCACATGTGCGTTTTTCTGCGTTTTTAGTATGCTGTTACCTCAGAGAGAAAAAAAAATTATTACTTAGCCAAGCAATAGTGTAGCCTGTTACTTAAGCTATTTATAATGGATAAACCCTTTTCTCACTATTCAATACGGAATTTTAGTGGTTTGAAGGACGATTTTTGTAGTTTTAGTGCTGGTTGGGCTAGGTTTGGGTTTAGGTAGTAAAATGAGAGCCTTCTCGCCTGATTGTCAGCAGATCACTGAGATAAAAATAATACGCTTGATTTTTTTTCCTTTAAAATTTTATGGGTGGCGATGGTTGGTGGTGGTGGAGTAGCTGAGGGTCTCCGGTAGAGACTGGTTTTGACCCAACTTGTTTGTTTTGGATTTTTTGGATGAATTGAATTTAATACTATTTAAAGGAAAAGCGTGTAGATATGTATCCCGTCCTGGGACTGGGAGACCTTGGGTCTCAAGGTGAACAGAAAAAGTTTTTGTGCAGACGGCGGATATTATTATCGTGGACGGGAAAATAGTAAATAGGTGTATTTTTAACTCTTATATGACTTTGTTATTAAAAGCTCACAGACGGAAAAAATATAATGTAAATTCAGTTCAAGTCAAGCTTCTTCTCGAATCTTATCAGATGAGTGGGTTCCGGATAAACACGCCAAAAATTAAGGCCAAGAGTAAAACTCTCTTTCAGAACTCTCTCCTCCAAAAAATTTCTCTTATGAAGCTGACAAAAATAAAATTGATAAATTGGACACTAATCACATGCTAATGTGTGTCCTTGCTCTGTCTCCTTTTCCGTATAAATTTTTGTATATTTTCAATTTAAAATCAGCGGAAAAAGAAAATTAGAAAAAATTTTATTATTCAGTATTCATCATCATCTTTGGGCTGATCACTGTCAAAAATCTTTGAAAGTTGAGCAATCCATAAAATCCCAATATAAAAATACATTTTTACGCGTTCTGAGCACATTATTGCGATTAAGAATTCAAGTTTTATAATTTTTTTTAGCATTGTACCCAACTACGGTGTTATTTTTATATTGTTGCTACTGCGTTTCGAAAATCAGTTTCGAAGAAGAGTCCAAGGCCATGCAAAAAAAAGCGGATGTAGTGCAAAAAATAACAAGCATTGTTTCTTGTTTCCCATCCGTAAGTACTTCTTCTACCATAAACTACCCATCTGGGAACAGAATGAATTCGCATAGATCGTATGATTTTGCAGGTTACACAACGAAATATATTTTATTATGTATCTTTTTGCATCAACATGAGCCAAAGTTTCATAGCTTGAAACGTTTTGGGAGAAACAGAAAGCGCAAGTAAAATGATGATTTTAAAATACACTCAGAAAATATCCATTTTTCCCTGACGATGGGTAGACCGTGGTACGTCTATCAAGTTATCCTGAAGGGAAAAAATAAGGTGAAGTGTTTGAAGTTACTGAAAAGTTGTAAATTGACGGAGTGGGTCTTTTGTTGCGAATTCAAGGCCATTTTCCAACTCTCATTTTCATAAAAATATTTTTCCCCTTTCTCATTCTCCCTGACTGCGTGTAAGCCTGCATAAAGGGAAAAAATGTATCCTCGTTTTCAAGTCAACATTTTGGAACGGGGAGAAGACCTTGACAAGCAGAGAAAAAAAAGGAAAAGTTTTATCAGCCCCAACCCAATCCCACCTCCACCAGCAAAACCAGACCCAGAACGAGCACCATCACAGTCAGCAAAACGAGTAACCAGCATGCGAAAACTGAAGCCAAGCCATGCCACCGCCACCCCGTCATCACTATCACTATCAACAAAAATCTGGCCAAACCAAAACAAAAAATATGGCTATTTTCTTATTCTTATCCATTTTTTTTTCTCTTCATGATTTCGTCCACGAAAACCTTGAAAATGTGAACAAGTCGGAGATTTTAATTGAAAGCTGGAGACAATTACCCTTGCAATTTGAGAATGCTTTCGTGCATGGGTTTTGCCCCACTGCCTGAGATTTTGCGTGCTATTTTTTATATGCACCCCCATTTTAACTTCGAGACTTATACCTACCTACGTGATACTCAGCACTATTATGTTTTTTTATTATCGCTTTTTTTCTTCTCTTTCCATGCAAAATGCAAACACTGCAAAAATATCAAAACAATTGAAAGTGACTCCGAGGTTAGATAACAATTTCGCAGCCACTCTCAATGATATTGCCGTGGGGCATATGAATTTTAAGTGAATATTTTTTTTCTCGTATGCTTTATCATCATCTATCTCGTCTACCATTTTTCTTGCGTGGCTATATCATTTACTAAAATAAGACGTATCACACAGTATCTTCTTAAAAAGTAGGTTTTTTGCATGTTCCAGCAAAAAATATGTACATTTGGAAAAGTAGTCGACCACTCCACCACTCCACGCTATAACATGAAATGATTTACGCCGTGCTAAAAAGAGCTAAAAGGTGCTGTCAGATCTTGTCTTCAGCTATTTTTTCGCGAATGAATACCTATATCGTGACTGGTGTGAATTTTCATGACTAGATCATTCTTAAACTTATTCAGACTTTTTCTTTCAATATAAGGAACAGGTATTAATGATGAGAATCAGTTAGTTTTTCTTTCCATGACCACTGACGAGTACAAAGCACAATAGAAGAAATAATCTCCTTCAGAGAGTCCAAATTCCACGATTGTAATTTTTTTTTCGTTCCTTGCGTAATGTTCACATGCTCACATCACAATCTGGAAACGAAAACTGCTGCTTTCGTTTTTATTGCTGTTTTTTATTACAGATTTTCAGATGGAACCTGGAATGATGTAAAAACTGAAGCTGCGAACTTCAGCTTTAGCCCTAGCCTATTTTTATCACCTGTGCGCAATTAGCCAGAAATATTTCGCAACATCAATTTTTTTTCCTCCTCATCTCCATATCAGGAAGAGATGGATGCTGCCATGAGAGTAGTGGCGCTTGGCGCTGGCTTCAATCGCAAAAATTGCATCGACATCAAGCTACAAATAAAAGTACTTATTGCAATCTGCGACTCTCTGGCTCTTTTACTACGCACGTCCATAATAAACTTTTAACCAAATCAATTACCAATTATTACCGCTTTTTTTCTAGCGAAAAATGGGAACCAAACAGGTTACGTAACAAAATGTCCTCGGAGGAGAACCTTTTTCTCTAAAAAAACAATCAGCATATGTTTATGTTGTATAATCCTTTTTTTTCTGCGATGTAATAGCAAATTACTCCTCAATTTTTTATTCTATCTCTGCTCTGTTTTTAAAAATTATCGAATCACTCCTTCTATACAGCAATAACAATCTCAAAAACAATTTTTTTTAAAAGCAAAAACCAAAGCACGAGCGCAGCCCAGAAACTCGCGTAACCACTTCAAAAAAAATTATTCCATATTTTTATAGCAAAAAAAATTGGTTCCTTTAAGGAGAAAAGAGAAGCACGCCACCACACCAGTCACTAGTAGTACGATCATCAAAAAAGCCAGAAAAAAATATTTTACTTCCTGTTCAATATATATTTATTTATTTTCCCAATAGAACCTTTTTTTATCAGGTCTTTCCTTAATTTAAAATTACATTGTTGTATTTCGAAAACAAAAAAGTGGCCATACAAGTTTCCTCCTTTTTTGCTAATGCGACAGCAAAAAAATATTGCAACTTTAGCAGCACACCCTTTACAAAAAAGTAAATATGCTCATATTACCATTCATCATCAAATAACTAAAATGCAGAAGAAGGGCACTTAGGTATTATAAAGTCATCCCATATGCAAGTGCCCCTCCAAAAAATATTCACTTTTCTGTTAGGTAATCGACTATATAATCGAAAAAGTAGCTGTGCAGCTGAAAAATAAAAAGTGCAGTGCAAAAATCTATATTCCTGTTTATTTTTTTTCCTCCTTCAGAATTTTGCACTGCATAATATAATTTTCCCATTTGAATTTTTTTAACAACCTGAAAAGAAGGTGTAAGTGGAAGAAACGCTTTTATTATTGTAAAAGAAGGAAAAAGGAAATGAAATCGATGTACGGAGCTCAACAGTCTTACACAGCCAAAAAAGCGCAAAACTTGTAAGTGCACTTCTCTGCTGTGAGCCTACACGAGTAAAAAACTACAGCTTTATACAATGTTTGTAAAAAAAATTGTCATCCACTTCCATCAGCATCATCACTGTCATATCATCATAAAAAAAGAGAGAGTTTTTCTTTCTTGGTGAATGCACCTCATTCTCATAATCATTCATTTCATTATCTGCACATACTTTTGTGCAGAGTTACTCGTGTAACTTCGTTTTCAGCAAATGATATAATTCGTTAAGAAGTTCGCTTTTTTTTGTTGTGTGACTTGACTTGGTACAAGTTTGCAATAATTTTTTTTCCTTGTAAGAAAAAAAGGCGACGGGTAAGAGAGAGAGAGAGAGACTTGAAATGCACTTCAACTTTCGTTATGCAGCCCTTCTGCCCCTTCTTCATTCTCTTCCTCGTCCTTTTTTTACGAGCAAACAAAACGAGCAACATTCATAATTGTGCGCGCTATGTCGTAATAACAGCAACTTGCGAGTTGCGAGTTGCATTTTCTTTACAGCGTACAGCATTCCTTTCAGAAAACGTAATAATAATAGTTTAAATGTGTGGTAGACGATAACTCATAAAAAATAAGTATATTTTGTACTTATCACCCGACAAAAATTCTATTAGACGATAAGATAAAAATATATGCTATAGAGACATCCATAAGGAATAAAAAATTGTATGATAATAATAAATGCTGATGAGTGCAGTAATAATATCTCTGCCATGCATGCAGAATATATACCAATATTTAGTATTTACGACAAAGTAGTAAAGTTTATTATTATTATTTTTCCTGTAAATAACCAGATTACTAGGATTAAAAAGGGAGCATTGCACTATTACTCTCGAGTACGACTACTCCGGTGACTGATTGACTGCGTGGCATTTAATGGTGAAGCGACACCAGACACGATTTCTTTTCGGAGGGAAAAAATTACGATTATCGCGGCTCACATTAAAAATATAAATATTGCATATGTACCCGCACCGCGCCATATTATTGCGAATCGAATGTTGGATGTACGAAAATGAAATAAATTTAGTTGAGTTTGTTTAGCTTAGAGTTCGGCAGTGTCAAAGTCATTAACACTCTTTTTTATTGGTCATGCGGAGCAGACTACATAATAAAATAAAAAACGTAATAGGAGCCGTGTCACTTCCTTTTTGAAAGTGAAATTGCTTGCAATTTTTTTTTACATTGCGACGGATTATATAAAAAATAATGTAAACTTTTCATACTAAAAAGTACCCTGTAAAGCCAAAGTGGAATATTTTGTTAGCTCATCAGCAAAAAGGACTTAAAACAGCACCGTCGTCATATAAAATTTTTTAACGATTGTTTAGTCATCATCAACAATATCCTATTTTGTATTGAGTAAAAAATTACATATGATTTGTGTGAGCTGACTGTAACTCGAGTTAAGTTTTACTAAAAAATTATAGCGCTTTTGGTTTTTTTACTGCTTTCTGCATTGCTTACCTTTCTCACGATTTTTCCTTCCTTTTCCCAACAACTCATACTTTAGCAAAGTTTTTTTATTGAGTGTAAATATCCTATAATAGTACTAGGTAAAGCAGTACCAATATAATTTTTTTTTTGCAAAATAAATGTTTTTCCCTATTTATCCACCTTTTTTCTTTTTAACATGTGACTTTTTCTTGTACTAGGAAACTTCCTCGAAAATGATACTTGCTCATAATATAATTAAGATTACGTGCATAGGAAACATGATACAATTATACGTAATACACGTGGGCATACAAGAAAATGTTGCATTGCGGACTGCAAAATTTTGCAGCAAAAATGATGATTTTTGCAGTGAATTGTGAATTGAGTCACTCAGCTAGTAAACCACTCGTTCCGCTACGTGAAGAACGTTTTCATATTCTGCAAAGTGCTTCCACTTTACTACTACCATTCCACCCTTCTGCACTGCTCACTATTCGCTAGCAAAAAAATAGCAAAAGCAAAACTGAAAGGAAAAGTGAAAATACCTGTTTGAACCAGATGAGCATACAAGAAAATGTTGCATTGCGGACTGCAAAATTTTGCAGCAAAAATGATGATTTTTGCAGTGAATTGTGAATTGAGTCACTCAGCTAGTAAACCGCTCGTTCCGCTACGTGAAGAACGTTTTCATATTCTGCAAAGTGCTTCCACCCTTCTGCACTGCTCGCTATTCACTAGCAAATAAAAAATAGCAAAAGCAAAACTGAAAGGAAAAGTGAAAATACCTGTTTGAACCAGATGGGGATTACATATACCCCACACTATTCACTTATACCCATTCATTCTCTTCTTATCTTTTGTAGATTTGTTAGAGACTATGCGGATTGCGGACGTAATAGAAGTTTGTAAGAACACGTACAGAAAAAAATATTGTCTTGTGCATATAATCCCTACATAAACAATTCCCCAACAATGCTCAATTGTTTACCTCTTGCTTGTAGCTTTGATGTGTAGCGGATGCTTGTTTACTTCTTAAGAAAAAAAATGAGTAGGCTGCTATATAACTTTTCGTAATTTTGTAGAATTATCCTTTTTCAAAGTTTTTTTTCTTTTTTTTTCGTATTACGACATCCTGTCTGCATTTCCCTTAAAAAGTGATCAATCATTAGTGTAAGTGTGCAGCGCATGCAACTCTTTTTTGAAATGAAAATACCTACTCAGCCAACAGAAAATTTTAACAATTCACGTGTGCAAAAGCTTCACCATACAAAAAATTTGCAAATATTTTTTGTAACTACAAAACACTTAACATGCGCTTTAAAGACGTCATCCAAAAGTCGTAACTTTATTTAGTTAAGGGAGTGCAACGTGGAATGCCAAAAAAATCACTAAAAATTGGAGTGTTGCGTCATCATTGAAAATATATTACTGAAAAATATGCATTTTGTGTACTCAAAATTACTTGAAAATTTTAGCCGGTATAAGCTTTAAGCGCAAAAAAATCAAAAGGGAACTTTTTAATTGAAGAGCAATTTAAATATTGCGACCTAATGCGACTATTTTTTTAAAGGAGAAAAAATGTGTGCAATTCTGAAAATGAACCCAAAACCCTTTTATAGCAGTGTCATTACCCTCAGCTCTCTTCCCCATATTTATATAACAAAAAGGATTATCATTTTTTTCTAAATGTTTTTTTTTCGCGATAGGATCATCGTATCATCATTCTTCACTCTGTGCTCCGCGGTATAAATCTACTTATTGCCCCTTGTATCCTTTTTCATATAATGATTATCCTTATCATAGCCAAAAATAATCATGAAAAGTCATCAGAGCTTCATACATATATTTTTTTCAGCGCCGGCGCTACATAAACAACCTATGTTAAAAATCTACAACTTTATAAGCATTTATTTATTATTTTTTTCACTGCGTTAATAAAAAAGGATTATACCATTTTATAATAGGAATAGCAATCCATTTTTTTCGCACGATACTTTTTTTTAACATCCCCATCCACATTCATTCAGTCCGCACTATCGTTTAGTACTGTCCCGTGTATATCCTATTTACACAGTTTTCAGCGCTGGCGCTGAGCGATTCAAATTTTGCTACGCTTTTATTTCATACAAAAAAATCTCTCTTGAAAAGATTATTTTAAAACTCGAGTTGGATTTCAAAGAAGGAAAGCTTTTTTAGCTTCAGCACCGTTCTAAATGGTATTAATGGTAAAGTAAAGGCGAGAAAAAAAGTGAAATCCTTTTTTTCCTTCCCCTTTTCATACACAATTTTCAGTGGAGAGAAGAAGGACTTTGCTCTGTATTAAAAAAAAAATAAAAAGTGCACTTTTTTTCTCAAGTGCACACACACGCCAAGCTTGAAATAAAAAAAAATTTACATAGAATTCCTTCAATTTTATGTAAGTCAGTATAATAATATTTTTTTTTAAAAAAAAGTGCTTGTAGGAAAGGGTTAAGCACGCAAAATGCAATTTTTCCAATGACTGATGATGACTTGGGATAAAAGTCAGTGACTCTTTTTTTCCTTCCATTTTGTAAAGTGCATGTAAGGCAAAAAGGAGTAAGATTTTGTGTATTTTTTTGTTGAAATTTAAACGTTTCGGTTTCCCTTTTTCCATTTTAACTGACTTACACAGTTTCACTATTTTTTAAAGAAAAGAACTCTTAAAATGCGTTTTCACGTCATCACTTTAATTTTTTAAAATAAAAAAATTTAGTCATTCCTTTCAGTTTGAGGAAAGTTTCAGGGGAATTTGAATTTTCGCTTGAGCTACACAGCTTTATCAAATTGCAAAAAAAAAATGTTTACAGGGAAGACAAAAGACAAGAGAATTTCGCATGTCTTTTCCTGCTACATGCTCTCCATCAATTTAAATCACGGCTTAAATAGAAAAGGCATTTTCGCCAAAAGTTACAAAATGTACCTTGTTGACTCTGCCTGCTCGCATAATTTTTTTCTCTCGTGAAACCAATTTTTTTTGCTAACGGAGGAGTCTCATGATTTTAATTGTTCCTTATTGAGCCTAAATTCTGCGGAATGGAGGATTTCGCATAATTTTGCAATGATATTTTTGACTGACAGCATTTTTGCAATACTTCCTTTAAAAAGAAAAATATTAGAAATAAGCGCCAACGCCAACGTCACCGACTGGAAAATTTTTGCTCGAAAATAAAGAAAACTTTGCGGTATAGAGCAATAGCGCACTTGTTTTTGTTTGTTTCTCTGTTTTCAAAACAGAATTCGCATTATAAGCAGCAAATTTTGTAAACAGCAAGGGAACATAAACAAAGACGCTTTTGTTCGCGTTTTTTCCGTTTTTTGCTGACTGGACCAAATCATAAAAAACAGTTTTTGTGACAGATGTACAGCGTAGCTTTCTATTGCGTATTATTATTTTTGTATGTGCTGGTGTTTTTCTCGAATGCGTAGAAAAAGTATTATTTTTGGTCTTTTTTACTCAGCTCACGCTAATATATAAAAAATGATCCACTTCCTTTTAAGAAGAGGAACAAAGGAAAATAATGGCTTTCTCAAGACCCTTTTTCTTATACTCCGCTTACTCCTATGAAGAAATGCAACAGTCGATCTCCATTTGGCTCCATGCGACGAGGTGGATGTGGATATGCCTGGCAAACAAAGAAACTATGAAAACTGGGTCATATACTAAAAGTCATAGCAAAGCAGCCACAGGAAGCAACAAAAAAAGGCAACAACATCCCGTCTTAATTTTTTTTCTCGGATGTTTTACGCTGTGAGAAACTTTTGTTGGAAATCATAACGAAAGAAAAAACGTTAAAAAAGAGTAACATGTTAGTTGGGCTAACATTTAAAGAACGCATTAGCGCTTGCAACGCAAGAGCGCACCTCGCTAGGCTGGACTAGGTCTTCTTAAAGGGAACAAAAAAAAGTTGCCATCCGCTGCATAGGTATAGCTGGCGTTACAACATCCTCCCTGAAAAATTTTGAGCAGTCAATATAAGTGCGTGCATGAGTAATAAAAACGCGGCTTTTAAAACTATGTTCTGTCTGCCATCTGTTTCCAATTTTACTTGAAAATAAAATGTTGCAAAATATAGCTCGAGCTCGACTCCTTCGAACACTCAAGATAAAACTTTTTTTCTCTGCTCCTCCACTGCAACTCCGCATTAATTTTTTAAAAAATGGCCAATATACAATTTCCTCCTACCTCAACTTCAACTTCAAAGTAACCTTGCTTGTTTAGGTATGTTGCCTCCATGAAAAAATTAAAATGCAAAGTTGGAGTTTAGAAAAAATCTAGCGCCTGATTACTGTGATGTATTTAGCTGAAAAGCTAACTTATTTTAAGCCGCCCGAAGTAGAAAATAAATGAAGCATGAACTGGAAATAAAAAAAAGTCTTGTCTGAGCCATGAAGAGTAGTAAGTACATACTCACCATCAGCAACAAAATATTCTAGTGATTACCCAGGAATAAAAAAAATATGATTAAGGTAGGTAGTAAAACAGCTCTTGCTCCTCTTTACGCAGTTACCTGTGTGAGAAAGATAAAAAAACAGAGTTTATAGGCTGGAGCTGTGGAGCTGGCTAGATTAATATTTTTCAGGTGAGGAGTACCGAGTACCTCTTCTCCACCACATCACGATAGGATGATGATGATGATGATGATGATGAGCAGGCGATCATAATCGACTGTAATGTTATTTTTTTGGCTGGAGTAGGTTATAAAGTCAGGTGGATTGTGGATTAATAATGGAAACCAGTTTTGCAATTTTTTGCCACGAAAACTATGAAGCTACGTACTCAAAATGCAATTCTCTCCGTGTTTAGAGCCAGAAAACAAAAGAGAGTTTTTTTTTTTGCTAGAGGATAGCAAAAGAGAGATCCTTCTTTTTAGTAGGTTGTTTAGTTACGCGGATAAATAATGGAGATTGTGCCATTGCAACAATAGCAAAGCGTTGTAATATGTTTTGTGGGGATGCATTGCATTGTTATTGTATTTTTACTCCTAGTAACACACTTTTTTTTCTGGACTATTATCCAGAAAAAATATAAATTATTTATATAGGCGTCAGCCACTCAAATCGTGTTGGAATAAATTGGGGTGAAAAAAAAGAAGTTAATGGAGAAGTGGCGTTCTAGTGTTCTAGTCCACGTGAGGATGAGGATGTGCCGCAGCCGTAGTAATAATAATAATATTTTTTGTTTGAAAATTAGTAATAGAACGCAGATAAATAAATATTTTCTATTGTGATGAAATGAAAGGGAGTTGAAAACGATGACAGTTTTATGGTCGCGATATTTACAACATGGCTCATCTCGTATATTTTTTTTCTGGGGAGAATGCTATAACTGAAAAAAAAAGAAATATATAGATTGGTGGAGAAGACAGAAAAGATGGTGAATGATGTGTGTAGTTTTGCAGTAAGCAGCTGAAGAAGTTGCGTTTTTTGCGGTTTGCCTCTTGCCTGGGGACACAAATATCCTTGCGAAATAAAGAAAATGCCAAAATGCTGTTATGCCTTTTCTAAAAAAAAATATGAAGGGGAAAAAAAGGTAAATGCATATAAAAAGCTGTTCACTTTCTTTCAATTAAAAGATTTTGCCGGCTGGTACCATCTTCATCTTCCATTTTTGATAGAATGGGAATAAAAAAGAAAATTGAAAAAGTGAGATGTCCTCATAATATCCGATTGTGATCAGATCAGCAAGAATTTTTACCTTTTTATGGGCAAGTAATGCCAAAAAATGATCGTAATTTTTGGTTTTACGATTGATTCAATGGTCTAACTCTAAGCTGATCTCCGTAGTAGCTTCAAGCAAGTTTGCATTTACAGCAGAAAAAAAGTCTTTGTTCATCGCTTTGCAGATTAAGATTTAACTTACAATCAGTATTGTACTATTGTTGCCATCTGCCATTAAGAAATGCTACTTTTGAGTTGATTCAAGCACCTCTTTGCACAGTTTAGAGGAGAGTTGGTAGATGGGGAGGAATGGGCAAAAGTCGAGATTTCATGGAAAATTCTATAACGAAAAAACATTTTACAACTAAAAAAAGTAATTAATTTCGTGCTACTCTGCATCACTTTAATTTATAATTAGGTTTAGGTATACTTGTTTACAGTTCATAAACCAAAAGTAGTTAAAAAACTGAAAATAATTGTCAAAAAGCGTTGAAAGTTGTTATTGTAAATTTCACACATTTTATAATATTCTTATCCACAAGCTCTCCTGCAGTCTTCCATAGTTTCAAAGATATTTCCGGTCCCGAAGCACCCTCCGTAATAGTACTCCTCACATCTCTTAGTTTTACTGTTGTAGGTGAACCGCCGGAAGGAAGCAAAGCAACTTGCAGTCCCTGGCTTTACGGGCGGCAAGGAGCAGATGGGATTGTTCTCTGCATAAATTTTTAAAAGAAAAATTAATAAAAAAATTTTTTTCGCAGCACTAATTGTAAGTATAATTGTTTTACAGAATTTAACCGAATGAAGTGAAAACGCCCTCACTTTTATTATTTCTGGAGGCAATTCTCGATGAAAGCTTTGACGTAGCAGGGGAACTTAATACTTCCGTGAGAAGAAGAACTGCGACGAGTAACAGCAAATTCACACTCAGCTTCATTTTTTCTCTTCTCTAAATTAAATAAACCAGATTTATTGTATCAAAAATATATTTATGCTACATATGTAGGAACTTCAAATTTACTGAATATTATTAATAGGTTAATAGGTAAAATAAGTCACATTTCACGCAAGAAAAAAACTGCTTGTAATTTTAAATTGTAACAATGTTTCTGTTAACAGACTATCAGTCCACCTCCACCTCAAAGTCAAATAGAGATGCAATGGACAAAAAAATTTGTACGCAGAAACACTACTGAAAAACAATCCAAGTACAATATTGTAGGTAATATTATCTAGTACGAAAATGCGAATACGCCTACCAATTTTTTTGTCTTAAAACTGGTTTTGCACTCGCATACATACAGAATTTTGGAGAAATAGGACTACAAGAATACATAGATCGTAGGACCCATCACTGACCAAAATGTACATGAATGACGAAAATCATCGTCATCGTCATATAAGTTAAGTGCGTCATAGTAAAGTAAACCCTTTTGCTTATACCTATATTGATATTGATATCGTGTATTCGCATTCGCAAATTCTGCAATATGAGTATTCATAGGGTAAAATGGTACAGTCGGGAGCAAACAGTGTATGGTTATGATTTGGTTTTGGTTCACAGAAACAAGCCCAAGCTCGATGAACAAAGATTGAAGTTGCCGAGCCAATGTGATGAAGATGAATACATAAAGTCAATGGT
>JAHZND010001328.1:0-18826 GCA_027744115.1 Acrocyrtus sp. NNG-2020
TAATGAGATAGCCCTGCAGAGACCCAATTATGATGCCATACCACATGGACATCATCGAATTAAATTTTTTCATTGAATTGTCTTCCGTCTTCATTTCATTTCTTATCTCTTCAGACCTATTAATCTGCAAAAAATAATTAAAGAAAAACAAATTAGGCCACGATAAGCTTTAGGCATCCTTTTTAAAGTAATTTTCTCAGTCAGTCATAGAGCTATCTTGACTCTTCTTGAAAACCGTAGCGAATTTAAAATCACCTCACAAAACACAAAATACGAAAACGCAGAGATGTTTTTCTGTTGCTACTGGAACTCCAAATAGCGGAACAAAGAAAGTACATGTAGTTGCCTACGACCCATGTCTGATGTCCTGTGGACATTCACGGATAACATAAAAAAGAGGATCGGAAACCATTTCAGCTTAATATGCACATTCGAATTGAATGGACTCGAAAAAATATTTCAAATGTCCAAGGGAGAAATAAGGAAAAGGTATAGAGAACCGCAACTACACACAAAAATCTTTTTCCATTGTACTAGTAGTGAGTAGTAAGCAAAAAAATCGAAAAAATTTCAGAGGACAAAAAAATCTACACCGACACCAAAGCTATACTCCAAGCTCTTATATTCTTATGTATTTTTTAGTATACCCAATAATAAAAATATGTTTTTCTCCTACCTCTGTTCGCTAAATCAACTCTGTTGAAAAAGAAATGAATGAAAATTTCAAGCTACGGATGACGGAATAGCCTGAGTAAGTTGGTAATCGAACAAAGGAAAAGAGGGAATGGTATGGATGAATCCCCAACTCACCTTTTTTTATCCAAGAGTTTGTTTCCTTTAAGATTTGTTACATGAGAAATTTGCGGTCCTCAAGTTTTTCACTTCATCAACACAAAAGTATCCACTTTTTCTACTCTCTTCAACTTAGTTCTTTTTCTTTGAGTCTTAAACTTTTCCTCGAAATTTATAATGAACTGCGAATAGTTCAAATTCACACTAAAATTTTTCGAATACACTGCTCTAGTGCTCTGCTAAATTATCCAACAAGTGGTAGCGATATTAACCATCAACGATCCTCCAAAGATTGTAGCAGAAATAAATGTATGTAAACTTGTCGAATGAAACTCACTTTTATTTTATAAGCAAACTTTAAAACGCACTGTAATAACTGTTACGAGTAAAAAAAAATATTAGAACACTTTTCAGATACGTCCGTCTTGTCCGGTCTCCCGTATGCGAATGAGCCCTGCAGGAGAACGGCCAGCTAAAAAATATCCGTGTGGAGCTTGAAGCAAACAACGGAGCGGAGAGCAAATCTTCAATCATCAATCTTGAGCAGAAAATCTTCTCCGTTATTGCTCTCCCTCTCGCTCGCTTCGCTCTCCCTTTTACTCGCTTTTTGGGTAATAACCGTACTTGAAACCAAAAAAGAAAAACCTCATGTGCTAGCCATCTGCTCCTCACTCCTCACTATTTCAAACGGAGGAGTCCGTCAAAAAAAAGAATTTTTTTTTCAACAATGTGTTTTAAAATTCGAAAAGCTCGTTTTTGTAAGCTGGAGGAAAAAAGGATCGCCTTTCGTATATATATTATTGGGTAAAATTTGAAATGCAGGAACGGTTTCACTGCAACATAAGCCATGTCTTAAATATATTTTTTTAAAATGCTCAAGTTGTGTGGCTCATGATGAATTTTAAAGTAGTTTGTCCCTATGCCCTATATAGGGATTATGGGGGTGTTTATGATGTATAAAACGTGCACAACCGTTTTTCTATCATCATCCTCATGTCATAGGAAACTCTTCGCTACTACTACTGCGGTTACAGTCAATGTCTTGGTCAGGTCAAAATAATGATTATGAGATGGGCATTATGTTTCGTGGCAGGGCTCACTGCTCGCTCATAATTTGTGCCTTTACTGGAACACTTTTCTGGAGCTCCACAGGAGCAGAAAGATTCAGCTGTCGTCGTTACTTTTTTTTCCTCCTTTTCGAAATATCGTCTTTGTTTCTTTCAACCAAATCCAATTGCTGGTTTGAGAGGGTATTTTTTTCCTTTCTGTTAGCGACAAAAAAAAGTATGAAATTGTTGAACACCAATTTTTTTTCCTTGTTCTTTTATTTTGAACTTCCTCTTTCTAATCTATGGAGATTACGGGAGGACTGACAAGGAGTATTACAAAAAAATATATATGGACAAGGGAAATTGGCTTACGTTTTATGAGAGGTGGAAGTAAAACGCATTTTTTGTTTGTCTACTACTGGTCCATTTATAGAAAAGGGATGATGATTGGGGGAATGTAAAAATGTACTCTCCTAATTTTTATCGATGCACTTTTACTTTGGCTCGCTCTACTCCCGGTTATTTACTTGTATATCTCTCAGCAACAAATGGCAGATGCTCCTGTCACAGGTTTTTTGGGCTTTGACAGGGAAAAATATATTTAAAACAAAAAACGAAATCGACCCAACCGGATCACCCTCATTATTAGTGTTAGTGCGATAATATGAGGAGTATTTTTGGGAGGGGGGAGTATTGATGTCCCTTTTTTCATCTTATGGTTACTCTTTTTTCAGTCCTTAGAAAATAAACTGTAAAATATTAATGTGGAGCTGGAAAAGATTGTAGAAAAGACGATTGAATACGACTTGCCACATAACTGGCACAGCAATATCATCCTTTCATTAGCTTCCTGTCATTTAATTATTTTGGCACATTTCCATACATAAAGAAAATGAGTGTCGTGATCCTCTCATATTCCAACATCTCAACATTAGCCCTAGTTTGAACGGAAGTTGTGAAAATTATGATGATGAGAAGGTGTGGAAAATAGTCGTCTTGCAAAAAAGTATTGAATCTGGTCGTCTAATTATCTCCCCTCATTTCCTGTCGGGTCTCTATTCGCAAGAGTTTGTGGGAAAGCGTTTGTGAGGATATAAGCCCGCCGTTTTTTCTCTGGCTTTTTTGCCCTTGACGTTCCGCTCTAAAACTAAAGGAGGGAAGAAGAGCCCATTATAATTACTGATTGATAAGATTTTTAAGAGTTGTTAAGTTGCTCTTCTGGAGAGCAGAAGTATTTTCCGAAAGTGCGCAGTTGAAAAAAAATCTGCTCATGTTGACTTTGACATCCCTCAATTATATAAATTTTATTCTTTTCATAAGATTGTTAAGAGTTGTTAAGTTGCTCTTCTGGAGAGCAGAAGTATTTTCCGAAAGTGCGCAGTTGAAAAAAAATCTGCTCATGTTGACTTTGACATCCCTCAATTATATAAATTTTATTCTTTTTTCTACTGTTCTCGATGAAGGATACTCTAGCTCTGTCATGCAAGACAAAAAAAGCGGAGGGGAAAGAAGAGCTCTCTCGTCATTATTTTATTGCTTACTGTTGCTTCTTCCCCATCTGATGTTTGTGCTTGCACAAACCTGTTGCAAAAACGAGGTAGATCGGTACTGGAAAAACTGAGACATGAGATGTTGCATGCGTGTCCCATAAAAACACCTTCTCCAACTTCATAAGAGATCTCGGGTACGCAGCTAGCTCCACTGTTGCTTTATAACATTCACCTATTTCAGTTTTGGCATCTCCCGATAATTTCAGAAGATAAAAGTGAGCAAAAGAAGTCGCCGTTTTGAAAAGTATAAAAAAATTATTCATAAGAAATTACTTTTTTAACTGGGAATTGTTGCATTTCCCATTTCTCTATGCTTTTCTTTTCGTATGTACGCGTGTCCCACTGCAACACTGTACTGGCATATAGTGCGTGGCTTGTTTTTCCTGAGCGTATAATCAAAAACGGAAGATTTTTTATGTGAAAAAGCAAATATCTTTATTTGCTTTCATTTAGTCTCGGAAAATAAATGAATTTATTTCGCAAATTCTCCAAAAGTATATGCATAACTGCTCATTTACTATTATTGTAATAAGCGCAACATTAAAAAATCAAGACAAATTTACATATTTACTGCTCACTGCAGGCTATGAATTCCTCCTGTTGGGCTGATATGCATGTTTGGATGTGCACGCTCAAATTTTCCACCTTGTCCAAAAAAAATATTCTAGACAAGAATGGAAAGGAAGAGAGATTGCATTGGTCTTTTATCATTTATCCTATTCATTTTGTTTGGTTTTTTTATCTTTCCATTTCACTCTCACTGTTTAGTTGAATTTTAGTTGCACCAAAACGGAATTCCAATTGAAGACGGGAAGAAGAACAAAAAATAATAATGTTTACAGTTCTTCCCATCTCACATCGGGCAGACATGCCAATCTCCAGAATGGATTTTGTTGGGAGACAAGATCTAAAAATAAAAAAAACGAGCTCTGGTTTCTTGTCTACCTTCAGCAATCACTCCTCTACGTTTTAATGACCCTACTAGTACAACAAGGGGCATGACTGGTATTTGGTATCTCTCTGGGATGGAATGCAAACATGCAAATCTTTTGAAAAATAATCTTCCTATTTCCTCCCTCCACTTTTGTGGACAAACCCAGATCCACAATACTCTTCACCATTCACACAAAATCGAATCTGGCAAATAATCGAGCTCATTCATAGTGGAAAATGTTTTTCTTCCTATTTTGTTTATTAGTCCACCTTATTCCTTTTCCTACAAAAAGCTTGTCATTCATCAGCTCCAGTAAAGTGAAGTTTTTATTGCATTTAAAATATCCGTGTGCAGTCCGAATTGCAACGAAACTTCTTTTAAAAAATCCCTTTTATTGCTGGAGAAGGGGACGTTTACGAACGATAAAATGTAAGGAAAATGCCCATTGAAAGGAGAGCGTAAAATGCATTGAAAAACTTCATCATAAAAAGGTTTTTTTTCTTTGCTTGCACCTTTTCTTTTCTGGTGATTTAGTTGAATGAACATCTGCCATACTTTAGGGGAGAAACTAATAATATTTCGTCTTGTAAGAAATGAGAAAGGAAAAATATGCCACCGGCTAAGAAAATTGAGAAGAAATGAGGACCGAACCCAAACCATTCGTGTCTTGTGAAGAAGGAATCAATGCGCTTGCTGTGCATTCGTCGTCGCCGTTTTTCGTCCTTACTATTTGGTATACTGCTCAAAAACCAATTGAATGGAGCTAGGTCCAGTTCAATCACCACCATACGATGCATACAATTAGGTATTTTATTGGTCTGGTCACTTCATCAAAGAAAACTTGCTTGTGTAGGTGAAGGGATCAATCGTGTACAACGTTTTCAATCATTTTTGTAGGTCGACGAGACGAAAAAACCAGAAATCTTACTGGGTATATCAGCACTACCCAGAAGACTAATATCTATTTTCATATTATTTTTTAAAAAATTACCGTCTGTCGGATAGTGCATCCTTGCATTTTTTGTTTGCTTCCTTGTCCAGAATGAGTAAATGAAACGAAGCAGATGTTTAACTGGACCGAGGAATGAGCTGTTTTTGTTTTAATGAAAAGAATACGTTTCATGAGAGCCCTTGAAAAGAACGCAACTGGTTTCAGTATTATAAATGTAAAAAAAAATCACTCCAGATAAAGTTTCAACGGCTTTATAAAAACATTCCTTCATTCCTTGCTCAGTAAAAGGACCGCAAAGAAATGTGTGATGCGCCTCAAGATTATTATTTTTGTTTACTTGGCCTTGCTTACTTACAAAAATCATATTAACAAAGATGCAGATGGTCGTTACATGAAATCCTTTCCTGCTTGCCACATGACACAATAATATTCTTTTTCAAGGGATAGGGAACACTTGGCTAAGGGCTTAATGTGTAAAAGTAAAATTTGAGGAGGAAGAGGGAGCAGAGCAGTCCGAAAAAAGTGTCATTGTGCCACAAGTTGGGATAAAAAGCGGTACAGTTTTTTTTGTTGTAGGATGCACATGGCACGTGTGCAACAAGAGTAATCTTAAAAAGATCTTAAAATGTAAGATGTGTGGATGGTGATCTCTTAGGCTCCTGGAGAAAAAAAATGTTTTCCTCCTCACCAGAATGATGAGCAAAAGGGAGGATGTGTCTTGGAAGAAAGGGATTCACGGCTTGTTGGTTGAACGTCCCTTGAGCATATTATATTTAGAGAAAATGACAGATGTCTTTTTCTGGTGAAATTGATGATGAATATTGAAAAGCGTGAGCAAGACTGACTTCCTGTGATTCCAATGACTGATTTTCCACCTTGATAGAGAAGTGTGCATATACATAGTTGAAGTACCCACAAAAGTACCGCACTTGGTAGGCTCTTTGGGATAGTAACTTGTCTTTGTTTTGCAAGGAAGGTGTTGTAGTATGGTATAAGTAGTGCCATCTGCATAAAAATATTTTTGCAGGTATTCTTTACCTGCAAATGCAGAATTAATTTTAAAAATCATATGTTGCCCACATGTCACGTATTGCTATGGCTTGGGTGTATGTGCCTGGTTTAAAGGAGTGAACAAAAAAGAACAGGTTACAAGAAAATCTGTTTCCTTATCATGGTTGTATTCGCAACTTTGTCAAAAGTAGCAAAGCTGTGGACGACATCTGGTCACCGCAGAATATTTATGTGGAGCAGTTTAAATTGCTACAGCTAAAACAAACATTCTATTGTCCAGGGTTCCCAGTGAAACAGGTCGTTTTGCTTAACGGCAATTAAAAAGCAAGCGAACATATGCACATTAGCACACTATAGTAAAATGCACTTCAAACAAGAATAGCGTAATGCATATACAATGTTGATTATATTTTTATTGTCAAAAATGTCAAAATAGATGCATCAGTTGAGCACATTTTGAAATTCAGACGGCTTGCACTTACATCTCCTTTCATCCATTACTTTGGATTGTTCCTCTGCAAACGTTCATTTTTAATGTGTAAAAAAAAGTTTTAGCTGTGCAGCTACCGAATCTTAATTATCCACGTCTTTCTAGGTCCTTATTTTAGCGTCATCTGTTTGAAACCCGAAAAGCTCCACGTAGACTATTTCTACCAAAGAAACAAAAGAAATAATTACAATATTTTGACTCAAAGCCAATCGAAATTCTTTTAAAATCAAAGCTTTGAAATATATACAAACGGACTATAGAAAATAATTGACATACGTGAAAATGTTCCGAAAAGTAGCAAGTAAAAAGTGTTAACCATCTGTTGCTAAACGGTAACTGGTACTGGTCCTGGGGCCAAATTTGCTGCTCTGTCTTTCACGCACAGATTCCGAAAAGGTCATTTACTATATATCTTGTAAGGGTTGAACAAGGCCATGTGCTGAGCACGCGATAAGTTTCTTTACCTATGAAAAACGTGAAGACGCGGTTAAGCTTATACAAAAAATATGACTGCCAAGCGTGTTTATTCAACAGGCCAACAAAGGGTCTTTCCTTTGTAAAGCAATTCATGCTCCAAATGCATGAAAAAATCGTTGGGTCATACTGTCATCCATCCATCGTCTTCAAAAGAGTCTTCATTATCGCCACTCTCCCCCGACTTTTTTCCAAGAGGCTTGCCGTAGTCTACGTGAACTAAACTACTGCCCAGCTTTATTTGGCCCCTGTATATTTTCCACATTTTGACACTCTCTCCACCACTCAAATGGGAACGAACTTTTCCATCAGTTTGCATTTTTGACAATAAAGGAGAGACCAGTTTTTCCTTGTGGATTACCAATCGACGTACTAGAAACCGAACAAAGTACCTGTCTGTTTTTTCTTACCGTGCGTCGTACTCATCTCCATCATCCACACAGACCACAAAAACATCTGCTTCTTTCTTGCTTCTTAGCACTTCGATTTTACTGGATTGGACTACTGTCGCTTCGCTGTCAAAAACATGCTATCATGTGTTCTGATCGTTATGCGCCTATTTCCATTTTTAATTCTTTCAAAAATCAATTTTCGTTTCAAGTCTCATGAAAACTGCGGTTTGCAGTAAGTCTCGGCCGGCAAAGAGTTAGCCAGTTCCACATCGGGGTCCGTGGAGAAAAAAATCAACAGGATCCGAGGAGGAAAAAATCATGAAGATCAGAGGGGAAAAAATCGAAGGAAAAAATTATCGGGATCCGAGGAGGAAAAAATCATGGGGATCTGCGGAGGAAAGAATCAGCGGGATCCGAATTTTTTTAAAAGTCAGTCCCGTCGAAAAAGTACAAAATGTTGCCAAAATTTCTTAAAAATCCTCAATAAAGCTAACTTTGCCGCAGAATTGGGAAAACAGATAGAAGTCCCGCTACTCGATTTCTTAAGTATTTTTGGGCGGGTATTACGAAAAATTGAAAAGAAATTGCAGCATTCTTGTATGCTTTTGTCTGGTAACTAAAGAAGGGAGCATGCCTAATTTTCCCACATTACCCGCTTCCTTAAATATTTCTTTTTAATACGAGTGTCACAGGAAAATGGTAAAATCCCCTAACAATTTCACCAAAATCCGCCTAAAATGAATTTAACTGGAGGAAATTGCGGCATTCTTTTGACTGTTTCTGTGTGATATTTAAAGTAGAGAGCATGCATAATTAACCTATACCTACACTACCCGCTTCATTGAATGTTTCCTTTTAGGGCTAGTATCGACCTCAACGCTCACGTTTAGGGACTAGGACTAGGACCACAAAGTTTTCCCAAAAAGCCGCCACACCCTGTAGTACTCTCTCGCATGTTCACGGAGTTCTTGCTATACTTTGTCCCTCAGTCATCTGTGCTGACCAGGGAACATTTTTGACTGCCTCTTGAGTTCAGAGCTCCATTAGGCGTATTAAACTAATCCGGGGTCGTAGATTACGAATATGATATCCGCTGTCTGCTGAAATTAAACTCTGAATTAATATTTAAGAATTTTAGATAAATAGCTGGAGAAGGGTATCTCTAATACAATGTAGTGTGCCTTAGTCTAACTGCCGATTCCTAATGAGGCTTGGTGTGCAGAATGCAAAATTTACTATGCCAACAAAATTCCTGATTTTTATAAATTACGAACTTTAATACAATGTAGTATGCCTTAGTCTAACTGCCGATTCCTAATGAGGCTTGGTGTGCAGAATGCAAAATTTATTATGCCAACAAAATTCCTGATTTTTATAAATTACGAGAAGCTCATTTCTGAATTTAAGAACAGGAATTTCAATCTTTGTGTTCACCGTATTCACAGATTTCGATGTCATTATCAAAAGATGTATATATGCCTCTTATCATGTAGATTTCCTACTCATCACTTCAGAAATGGGCTTCTCGTATAAAAATCAAGAATTTTGCTAACACAGTAAAGTGCATTCTGCGCACCAAGCCCCCTAGGAATCGGCAGTGAGACTATTGCACACTGACTTTATATGAGAGATACACTTCTACAGCTATTTATCCAAAATTCTTTAATATTAATTCAGGGTTTAATTTCAGCAGACAGCGGACTTCATATTCGTAATGTACGACCCCGAATTAGTTTATTACGCCTAATGGGAGCTCTGAACTCAAGAGGCAGTCAAAAATGTTCCCTGGAAGTCACGTTTGCATTGAATTTCTGAATCACATGTGTTGGGAGATGTGCTTTCAAGCGCTCGCTTTTACTTTTCGTCTTTTAGTGTTTGTATTGAAATTTTGGGACTCTAACCAGCGACACCTTTCGATTATCACATCTCTGAAGTCAAACGGGCCTAATTTTTGTAATAAGCGCAGATTTGTTTTTAAACAGGCTTATTGTACATTTAATAATTTCTTTAATTATTTAGTTGATAAAAACGCGCAAAAAAGTAAAAGTCATAATAGTGTCCACCGTCGCGCATGCTTAAATAAATTTTAATAATTTTGGCTGAAAGGAGGGCTTGGATAAAGTTAGGTTTTGGAGTGCTAGTGACGAAATTTTGGATTCTTTTGTTTCCATGCTACCAGTAAAGCAGAAGGTAATCAGTTAATCAAGCAGATTATCTTTGATGCCTTTCACCAAAATGCCTTGAACTATTTGATGAAACTATATGGTAAGTCAATTTTATTTACCTTAATAATATTATAGAAAATATATGGAGTAACAGATTGTCTACTGTGAAATAATTAATATAGATTAAACTCTGGACCTAATTCTTTTAGATAGTAAATAGCTTCCTATGGAGGATGAAAAAATGTGTCGAATTGTCTACAGAGAACGTGGACCCTACTGGAAACTATGATTGTATCACTTCACCTTATTTTGTATGTTAATGCAAACATAATCTAGGACATGGAAACTTGTTTTAATGAAGGTTTGATATCTTAAATTAAAATGATGTGAACCTAGTGCACATGGTTAACGTTCATAATACGCTAATTATGTACCTATTTGGTTTTGGTTTAGATGCCCTTCATTCAATCCCGACCTGCAAATAAAAAATGGCCAGGTGAGTAGTCTCGTTTTACTGTCTGTTTCCGGAAACGTACAGCGATGGATTTTGACTTGTTGACCTCATGAAGTTGCAGTGAAGGATGACAGTGCCAATTGCCTACCTATTCGATGAATGACGAACCCATAGTATGCTGATAGGTACTACTTAAAATAAAATACTAACAAAGTGTAGATTAAGGTTTAATCTATAAAGTCATATTATGGATCTATGGATGTAGTTATTAAATTAATGTTGGTAATTTTGTTGTAAATATATACATTACACTACAGCAGACATTCTAAAAGGCGCATTTGAAAAATTAGTCATTCATTGGTATAATCCTTCCAGGAGGAAGTGCTTGGATGGCTACTGTTTTTATTTTTTGACGATTCCGAAATCTGTGCAATTTATTTTTGAAGATCAACACTTAAAACATTGGGAATATAAAATTTAAATGCGTAGATTACAAATATCATAATGGGAATTCGATTTGAAACACCGGGTGACCGTTATTAAGGTCAAAATTCATTTATTAAGAATTGACAATATTTAAATGTAGCATGATCAAACTTTATGCGCCGAGTCCGAATCCGAAGACAGTTTTCAATTTTGACCTTCAAAGTTGACGATGTTTACATAAATTATAGTAAAATCTGACCTGCTTATTGCGAATCTAAAGTTAGTTTTTAATTTTGATTGCTGGTCGCAATTGACTATTAAAAGTTTAAAAACTCGATTTTGACTTATACGCTCAATTGATGCAAAACAATAATAACTTAAATGAAATATTCTTTTATGTGACAATTTAGCTAAAACTTAAAGCAACTACCGATTAAATTTTTAGACACGACGCGAGTAAAACTTGGAGAATATTAAACCAAATGATTTTTTAAATCCCTGAACTACTACTAGTAATATCCCCTTCGGACAAATCAAGTTCTGAAACAAACGTCCGAATCCCCATGTTTTCTCGTGTATTAAGTTAGTACATGGTTCTCTCCAGCTTCCAATGATTGAGTAAAAATGATTGCCTTTGTTTAACATAGCTATAAGTGTGAATGTGTCTGAATGTCTTAATATGTCTCTAATTATTGGGGGTAATCATTACACTGTCGTGTACTTAATATGTGCTATATTTGCTTAAAGTTTAACCAATATAACAATGACAAAATGGTAACAGTTTAAATTTGATAATTCACAAAGTTTGGTTTGACTTTTAGAAACATCGATAAGGCTATAGAGCTGGGTCCAATTGGAAAACCTGAGAAAATAAGCCATTCCGCAAATTTACACTGTACAAGTACGAGCATTGCGTTCTGAAAAATTTGCCTCCTTTATGTTTATGGGACCTATTATAATTATAATAGCATTATTGTTAATAAGTAATATTATAAATACTCATTTTCTATTTGTACACTATCAGAAAAGCCGAGACGTTGCTGGAACCTACATAATGTGAAACAAATTTACAAGAGGGCAATTACTAGACGATACAGCCTGTTACAGGCAATTCATCAATTACACGTCTGTAAGTGACAAACGTTTTTTCGTGCAATTTGCCTCCTCAGAGGAAACCAAATGACAATAACCAAATAATAATAAATGAATTAATACTTGAGTTGTTATTTTTGCATATTCGGTTTTTTAACTTTTAGAAAGTGGACCACTGTGCATGGGAGTGCGTCACTGTCAATGGAAGGAAAGGAATAATGTAAAGATGTGGAACATATTAGACACAGCAGACTCACAAATCAATAGCGTTTATTTATTTTCTATTTTTGAACTCATATTTAAAAATGATATTTCACATACTATCTTATATGAATTGGTTATATCCCAAATATCATAACGTGGATGCTAACCAAGTTTTTTGTGGTATTCTCTCTGGAATAAAAGTATCGTAAAATCTAAAGAAATACTAAAAGTCAAAATATTAACCTCGGTTTCGCCAAAATATGAATAAGTATTTCCATAAATTTAATGAAATTTCTTAGACACACCGAGAGATCTTGTTTAGAGAGCTAATGTACTAAATTGGAGTTTTGTCTAGTTAGAATATAACCATTCATGTATCATTTGATTGTCTGAAATCTCAACAGAATGTTGAGCCCGAGGGTATCTACAAAAGTCATATTCTATTTGTCCTAGTACCTTGACAGATATATTCCTACAGAAAGGAGAATTCTTATGGAGTGAGTGTAGATACTTTGTCGGAGTGGCTGTGTGTCTGTCCCTCGAGTATGCCCAACCAAGAGTAAATTTGGTTGCGGTTTGAACGTCAGTAAATATGTCCCAGGTCCCAACCACATAACAAACGTAGAGCGTGCAACCATTTCTACCAAAGCCATGATGGGCTGGTGGTTTTTTCATGAAAGCTTCTCCGTTCGGTCTCGGTGCACAAAAATTTGTCCATTCCAATTACAAAATAAATGACGTTTAAAACACACCGTTACAGTATCGCTAACATATGCTAGCAACACCACTTTCCTACATCCGTTCGATCAGTTTATCTCCTTAATAAATTGGTTGTTGTGTAGTACAATTATCTCCATCTGACTGAACTATTTACGGCTATGTGTCTAACCATGATTTGGTGTAGTGTTCTCGGTTCTAATATCCCAGGAGAGTTAATTTACATGCTGACGCAAATGTATTCCAGCAGCAAGTTGAGCAACTGAGTATGGTACAAGACTCGAATAATTTATTTACAATCAGCGAAATAAATTCATCTTCGGATAGACTTGCATCGCATCGCAGCCTGCAAACGTTTTGAGTGGGCTGTACAGGATATTAAATGGATTTTATTTGGAAGAGAGCACAGCTTTTTTCCAGTTTGATAGTTGTATTGTTGTATGTATCTGCGTGTTGTAATCGAGTCATGTAATTTAGGTTGAAGATGAGACTTATTAGCGTTCCTACTGGTAGTGCGGCTTGGTAGTACCTTTTAACTTTCCCTCTCCGACAGGGAACCTACATGCTAGAAAACGGTGCTACTGCCTGCAGATTTTTTTGTTTTTGTTCATTAATGAGCCCGGTGTGTCCGTCATGTCTCTAAAGCTTTTAACTACCTCCACATAATCTACAAAAAAGACACTTATTTTTTATACGAGTCTTTATGTATAAAAATTGCAGCAAGCTCCGTAATTTCATGCCTAAACTTATTTTTCGTTGACTCCGGCTCTGGAGAAAACTTGAGGGAGTACAAGTTAGCGAGAGCCATGTCCTTTCATGTAGTGTGACTGAGGCAGAAGAGAGAAAGCTGTGCTGGGTGGAAGAGAAGAGGGACAGAGGAGCGGCAAAGGGAAAACAGGATGAATGATAGCTTGGCTCCTTGCTGTACGATTTCGTGCGCTATACACTTCTGGGACAATGGCAGTAGTGGTAGTACTTCACTAGCTAAATTCCGTAGAGACACTTCACTGCACTATTTCTTGATTAGTAACTAATCTCCTTTCTTTTTCATCCAGACAGCTAAACTTTCAACAAAGTAGATTAAGGCAAGTCTTTAAACCTTTCGTCCGTTTGCCTCAAGGTCGATATGCTTACATAGTAATTTCAAATTAGCTGGCGTATCCCTCTGTTAAAATATTTTGCTGCTGCATTTGTTGCTCAATTTGGTTTTCTCAGAGAGACTGTTTCTCTCCGTACGACAGGAAGCAGCAAAGTTTCTTCCTTGTTCCCGTCCCTCTGCCTGATATTTTCCCCTTTTTTGCTATGGTGGACGGGAAAATTGCATGCACGGGAACAGAGGCACGGAATAAGTAATCATTGTCTTGGAATGGAAAGTGACTGACTTTAGGCCACTTTGCTGTTGGACACAGTGGGAATGGGAAATGAATAATAACAAGTCTCATATACTAATTATAGAGAGCCTCTTTCATGCCATGCTTTTCTAATTTATTTTATGAGATAAGGGACAGTTGTTCCGGATGTCCTTAAACATTTAAAAAAAAGTATATATCCCGCTATACACTCACCGCCACCACCCTATGTCTAGGTTATGTTAATTTAATTGACAAAATTCAGCCACGTTGTCACTTCTTAGGAGTTGCCGTTTCTCACATTCTAACTCTTTCGTTCTGATTGGCTCCTTATACAAGCTTACCGAAAGTTTTACAAACTTCTATCCACTCCCTTACACAACCAAGCTCACTTTCACAACTTTCAGCCAGCGGTCGTACCGTTTATCTTTACACTCTGCTTGTCCGCCTATCCAGGTAGTCCCTCCTAAACCGTCTCCGTACAAAACCCAAAACTTTCTCCCTTTCTAACTGCTACAGCAACGCTGTGCAGAACATCTGGGACAGCTTTGAAATCAGTGTAACCCACACCAGCCAAAAATTCAGTGATATTCTGGGATATTCTGCAACTTTGGTTTATCAGCAAGCAAATTTTGTAGTGCCACCTCGATTGTATATGCTGCCCCGGTTTAAAATGATTTCTTTGCTCATCCCATTTTCATTTCTGCTCATCATCCCATATTGTTCTAAGCGTGAAAAAATTAAAGCAAATGACCTTTGTCAACTTCTTAAGAAGAGATTTATTGTCAAGTCAATTAATTTCTAGAGTATTCAGAGTCCATCGTGAGAAGTGTGTAGAGAGGCGCGCAGCTTATGGCTGCTTGGAATAAGATTAAATACTTCCGTGTATATTCTCCAGCTCTTGGGGAGCATGAAGCCATGAAAATGTTGAGTTTATTATACTTTGATGCAATATGTAATTGAAAGAAATGAAAAGTGACTTTGGGCTCAAAAGGACTTAAACTCTTGAAAGTTGGACAGTATATCCATCATTCATAAACTTTCCTGGAAATTACGGACAAGAAGTCGTAAGTGCAGCCTAAATGCACAGTGAAGGAAAAGCCTCTTATTTTAGACATGATTCACGTTTCTACCCTCGGGACGTATTTCTTGGCATCTTCTCCTATTTGCTTTTGCATGTTTATTTTACTACATGCATGCTATATTTTCCCTTTTAGTCTTGCTACTTATTGGAGGAGCTCCCTATAGCCTGATTTCGAATGCATAAATATTAGAGAAAATATTTTTCCATAATCCATAGTAATCGATTATACGGTGAAGTGAAGGGCGTTCGGAGTTTTCTCTTTCCGGGATGCAGGGCTCACCACCCCACGTGAATGTATCTTGTGTAAACTGAATAAGCTCACACCACGTTGAATGAGCAGATATATCATTCCATTTATGACGCCGCATCATCAATTCCTGTTTCCACATCGCTGCTGATCTGAACTGTGCTGTTCATCCCGAGCGCGCCTTCCGTGTTGCTGATATTGGCAGATGAAAGAGAAAGAGATGCTGATGGGGAATGAGTGAGTGTTCTTTTGTTTACTCGGAAAGTAAATGTAATTGGAGAAATATGAAAGGCAAAAAGTCCTTTCTTCAGTCTCGCGAACCTTGGACGACTGCACCACATGAGGTGCATGTAGAAGAAGGCATGGCGCATAAGGCCTACTGCCAACGCTGCCATTTATCTGGGTGCATGTACGCCACTCCGACGCCGCTGCTGCTACACTGACACGAAATTCCCTCATCGTATTCATACACTCGATGATAACTTGAAAGTACGAATGGGAATGGATTCAGAGGTGTGATACTCCAGTGACACTTTCAATTTTCAAGATGTCAAGTGGTGTCACTTCTAATACGTGAAGCTTGCTACGTGAGTTGAGACAAATTCATGTCAAAACCTTTGCAGCCAGGCATGATGTTACCATTTCTGTTAGGATAATATTGCGGTTGGCTGAAGCATCCATTTTATACTTTTATGAAAAAGAATTTTTTTTTCTTTCCACCAATCTCGCCTTCTTTCTCTTCTACTCATCTCCTCTTTCTGAATGATGGATGGACGAATGAAAAGACCAAACCTAGCCAAAACCTCGGTCTAAGCCGAGAAAACGGCAAATGCACTGCACTCGTCTTTTCCCATTGTCAGAAAGATGCTCAGAATTGTCAAAAAAGCCACTTTTATTTCAATGAATACTTGATGGCGTTCAATACGCGTCTTGCTGATTCCTATTACGGGGAAATAAAATGACTTGTACACTGTCAATACCAATACTCCAAAACTGAGTACTGAATACGCTTTTCCCCTCTCTCCAGACCACACAAGCGCTCTGCAAGCAACTTACTTTATTTTGCAACATTGTCACAGCGCTGCATGTCTGGGTTGAAAAATGGAATGAAAAACAATTATCCCTTCACAGCGGTATATCGTTTTGACAGGAGGAGTGAAATCCGAAAAAAATATATTGACATTGGCATGTATAGTGTAGGAAGCGGAGCTCTCATACATGCATAATATGAAGCCAGGCTAAACTTTCGCTATTAATTCTTTCTCTCAATCCCCCCGAGTGACAACTTCAACGGCATTCTCCCTCTCTCCACTCTATTCTCTTTGTTCATTTGATCTTAGTGAGCCGAGCAACCTCAAGTCATATAGCATTAGACCTCCGACCCTTTCCGCATAGTTATTATTACATACCTACTTACGTAAGTGCAACATTGATTGAGACTTAAGTGAAAAGGTACTCGCCGTCATCGTCATCAGAAACTAAAAAAAGTTTTTTTTTCATGTCAATTATCCCACGTATCCCTCCGCAGTGTCGGATCCTTACTTGCGTTACTTAGTTTTGATGTGCTCTTTCATCATTCCAAGCTCTCCAGCTCACCTTGAGCTCAGCAGCGTCATTATCCTTTTCAAATTTGATATGTTTAGTCTAAAAATAATATAGCACGCTCCGAGTATAAGAGCATGAATAGATGTAGCTTTTATATGCGTGACAGATGACAAATGTGAAGTTTATCATAGCATCATCATTCTCCCTGCTATGAAAACTATTAAGGTGGATTTCTGGGTTCCTCTCATCACTCACCACGCACCGTACCGGGAACAATAACTATGCGCTGGCAGCAATATTTACTGTTTTTATCCATTGGATCATTGTCAGCAACATCCTTGACGTTGGCATCGACATAATCTGTAGTAGGTAGGAAAAACGAAAACGAAAACGCTCCGCGTGAAATGGCAGAGGTCTGTAATGGAGAAAGGAAATTAGTATAGAGAATAATGTTCGCAAAACTATTAGCTACACCTTGCCTCCAAAATGCTGTACTAATTGCGTTCCATTTTTATCTTTTTATTAAAGAGCAGTGCTTATTAAAGCTATTCGGTGGAGAGCACTGTTCACAGTTTAGGTTTATTTGAGCAGAAATGAGAGACTCCTCAGGCGTCACTTTATTCTAGTGCTCTTGTTTATCTTATTTAATTCCTAGAGAAAAATGGCGCCAAAGTCACATGTTACAAAAAAGTATATTTAATCTATGGCATTACATCATGCTCCAAAAATGCTTTTTTTTCAGAGAGGAACAGAAATGGGACTTCCAGCTGCATTTTATTATATTTGCTTCTTTCAACTTTCGGAGAGAGTTTCAAAGTGCGCTTTGTGCTATCGTTTTCCCTCCTTTCTACCAGTTTTAATAATACTTTGGTATTTTTAAAGCGATAGAAGGCAATAGTGCTGGATTAAAGTTGGGTTGCACGAAAGCCTCTATAAGCGCCAGATATAGGCTGTGTAGCGGAGATACTGGTATTCTGGATCTCTTTCGTCACACCACTTTAGCTAAGCAGGCTACTTCTATTAATACTTTTGGTTTTACAACTTTCACTTTCTTTTTTTCATCTTTTTTTAGGGTAAACGTCGATTTTCTTTTTTTCCCTTCACTCATACAACGTACGTACCTCAGGTCTTTTTCTGTAAACTTTTTTTTCTTCTCGTTTTCCGTCTGTTCAAATAGGTTTATGCAAACGTGGAGAGAAGAGAAAGGAAAAAGAGAGAGAGACGAAGAGAAAGTGCTTTGGTGAAATAGGCCTCCGTACAAAAGGGTTTCAAGAGCGTTTATCAAAGTTAGCGAGAGCAGAAAGCTCATCTACCAATATAAAAATGTTTCCGTGGAAGCAGACTAAGTTGGAGAGAATGGGAGAAAAGGGGAATTTACTATTGTGTCCGCGAAATAAACTGTTGAGCTGCGCCTGTGTATGCTACACGGTGTGAGCAAGTGCGTTAGCACGGGATCCACACTGGGAACATTACAATTACTATTTTTACTACGTCGAACTTCTTACGCTGCAGCCAGAAATACATCTGCGAAGGATAATTGTGAGGCCTTACAATGTTCTGGAATTATTATGATTTTTTGTTCCTTTAAATATTGAAGTGAGCTCCGCTGCACGGAAGAAAATAGATGAAGCAAAATAGATGAAGAGCCACAGAAGAAAGCAGAAGGGAGTGAAAGGGAGAGGAGCAAAAGAGTGCGCTGGGAAAGGGAAAGTTATCTGGGAGAAGTCTGTCGGCTTGGGTCGCAACGGCTCGGTTGGGAATGATGATGGGGCTCCTCTTTTTCCTCTCTATCTCCCTTTCTCCGTCGCCCTCCAAGTTTCTACATGTTAGGAAAGAGCGGTACATAGTCAGTCGCAGGCGCCTGTTGGAGAACCATGTGCTCCATCCACACTCACAGAG
>JAHZND010001329.1:0-15482 GCA_027744115.1 Acrocyrtus sp. NNG-2020
AAAATGTTTTTTGCGGTAGAGCCGAGCGTTTACTTATTAATATTCATCATCAAAAATTTTTAGGATGTCTGGCTCTTTCTAGCTCTGCCAAAATCAATAAGGAAAACGCAGAAATTAATTTATATGCAAAGTCAGTAGAAAAATTCATTCAGATTATTTGCGTATTCATTAAATGGATTTTGCTTGGAGGAAAATGTAATTTCGCATTTCGCATTATCAAAGAATATTTTCAAGTATGTGGTCCCCACAACGATTCTTCTGTAGTGGAATTTTTTCGTGGAATTTTTACTTCAAAAATTTTTTTATTGCGTGTCGACAGATTCCATGTTTAATTTGAGCAGTGCAATTTTGAAATGGGAGAGTATGTGATTTTATTATTACTTCGTTGATTTTACATAAATATGAAAATAAATATGTATGTATTAAGATTTAATTACATAGCCGAAAAGTTTTGATGAATATTTGGCGCCTTTTCAAAAACGATAAAAACGGTGCGCCACGATTAAATTATCATTTTACATTTTAGGGTCATATCAAACTAGCAATTTCTTACTGATTTGTCCATCTGGCAGATGTAACTTTATGTCAACTTCCAAGAAATACTCTTGTCAGTATTAGCATGTAGGCTGCTATTGTAATTTGTAATAGTGATCACTGATCACGCAAAAGCCATGTTCAGTTCAGGATTGGGAACGGCATAAACATGAGCAGCTAGGCAAGCATCTCATAATTATTTTTATTCAGTCCGTTAATAAAAAAATGGTTGCATTTTTTAAAAATGTAACTGCTCATCATTTTATTTATTTTTAATAAAAAGGCAAAATCCAAGTATCCTTTTCGCCGCAATAAAAATAAAATATTTTAATGGCCATCTTTTTTTCTCACAATTGTTCCATTCGAATGCACTCCGTTTCTAATCAATTAGAAACCTTTCATTATCGTGGACCCGCTGAATAGAAATATACATTTTTTGATGATACCTTGACTAAACAGTCCAACTGCTGGCGACACATGTGCATACATGCGCAAGCGCACTGTAAGCCGAAACAAAAGGGTTTTAAGTAAATCTGGCGAACGCTAACCGGATAAAAAAAATCTTTACGCAAACTTTTTTTTGTTAAAAAAAAGTTCCCGCATGCATTACGCAATACGCCAACCCTTTCATTTTTAATTTCTCAGTATCTCTTCTGCCTGCAGAAGTAAGACACAACAAAAACATATCTAAAAGATATCAAAGGCGAGGAGTGACGCCAACGCCAGCCGAAGCCAGAGCGGAGTCCTGGAGTCCTCTATAATTTTTTTTGTACTTTTAATGTCTGGCGAAACTCATTTCCCTCTCTCTCTCTGCTCATTCGTAAAATATTCCATCTCGAATTTATTTTTTTTTACAAGGAAGGAAGAAAACCTGATCAAGTGATCGGTACTTGTAATGACTGGGTAATCAGTATTACACGTTATCAGTAGCTTGAAAGTAGCGCTACGTGAGCACGGTGAGCAAAACTCCTAGTAAAAAAATAAAATATCGGAGTGTCTGACTCTCTGCCAGTAAAATATACACTTATAGATACATATCGACAAAGAGAAAGTGAGAAAAGACACAGCCTTAATGGGTGTTACACCACTCTTCTCGAATGCATTTCAACTCATTAATCTTGTCTCAATGGTTTGTTTGACGGGAATCCCTTCATCCTATTAAGAGCCGTGAAACCATTTCTCGCTTCCCCCTTCTTCTCTCGTCACCGTACCGTTTTGCTTATTTTTATTTCCAGTATGCATAATAGCATACTCTCACGGGCATATTATATTCTCCCTGCTGCTACTCTTCCCATCTAAATAGTATATAAAAAGGGATTGCGGTGAAGTTGTGAGAGGGAATGGGAATGGCGGTGTAAAGTAAATAACCACGATTACGAACTCTACCGTACTCTTCCCCTACACTAATTTCAGCTATAATCTAGCAATCACTTTATTTTTCGTATAAGGCCGAACTAGTTTTTTTTCTAGTCATATTGCTGCTGCGTATAATGTATAATGTCCCAGTATATTCTTTCCAGTGGGGCGCTGCTGTGTAAAAAAAATAGTGCTCAGAAAGCGACTTCCCCTGAAATCGAAATACATAATTTCTGGGTATATGCTATGCACACACATTTCAACTTTATGCCAGTTTTTTTTGCTCTGTTTTGGAGGAGGCTGAAATCAAGTCTGTTGACTTCTTTGGTGGCTTGGTAAAAACGGACACGGTGCATTTCAAGCCATTTCAGTGAGTTGTAATTTTTATTTTCTATATCGCTTTCATGTATGAATTACTGTTTGTAGACGGGAGGGAAAAAAAGAGAAAAATCCTTGTGCTGGCTTTTTTGTGCATGGGCTCAGATGCGATTCTGTGTGAGGTCCTTTTTTCTGTGCTTTACCACCAAAAAACCATAAACTTTAGGGCTGATGATGACTCGTTGGTTTTACTGTAGCTGGTGTGGGTATATATAATTTTTTTTGTAGGGAAAATTACAAGCTGACTTTTTTGTCACCTTCTCCTGAAAGCTGTAAAGTAATACAATTTTTTTTTGTACTGAAAGCAGTGCATATTGTATACTGCCTTTCCCACTGAGCAAAGTAGAGATAAAAAAAATATTGCTCTGATAGATTTGAGGATGACCCAAACTTCACCTGAATTGATTTGTCTGAATCATGCCCCACACAATTTGCTATTCTCTTTTACAGCCCACGCGCTGATACAATTTATCTTCCAAATTTCCAGATTGAAAAAATAGGTATCAGTGGTATTCTAGTTTTTGCTGGTTTTTTTGTGGATAGACTCATTTATTTCTACCATTCTACCTTTTGTGAGTGCGGAGTAGTTTCCAGGATGTGCTTTGATTGAGGTATCTATAAATGCGCGGATGACAAGGAAGAACAATACAAAAAACCAGTTCGCTTTTTCCTTGGTGCTACTGATGTCACTCCAGTTGGCCTTTCATATTTTCTGTATGGGAGGTCATTACTATCACCAGAATGGAATAAATGACCCTTACGTAGGAGAATCTGATCATTTTTATTCCTAGAATTTACCGCAGCAAAATTCGTAGATTATTTTTCATGTTAAAATTGCTGAGCTGGCAGACTCCGTCAACATTTCTTTTCTAAAGGTTTTGCAGAACAGTCAATTGAATAATAGAAATCAGCGGAGTGAGAAAATAACGCCTGCATGGAAATTGGAAAATGGGAGGGAACGTACCTAACCCAACTTATTTGTTCAAGTGGTAGGCTGCTAAGGGCATGTGTCCCACAATAGGCATAGTCCAGCAACATATAAAAAATACATTTTTTTCTTTTTCAGAATAATGTTACAAAATTTCAATTGCCATTTTAGCTAGTAGAAGAAAAGCTGTTAGCACAAGCTAATGAAATGACATAACCATTTTTAACTAAAAGCTGGAAAAGGAGGCTGGGAGATCCATCACTATTCCTCATCCTTTTCGAAAAAATAGAAATCAACATGGTTTCCTGCTGTTCCTTTTGTGCTGTGGCAGTTTTTGTGTGCATTGGCATTGCCTTTATTGCTTTCAAAGGGTAGGCAGTATTTCAACAGAACAATGAAGTGGTTTTTCAAAATCATTGAATTTATTTCACCTATAACGTTTTTGGTGTTTATTATTTACAAAACAAAAACTGTTAAACGAGGAAAGGTCATATAATTTTACTCTTGAAGTTTATGTCAAATATTTTACCTCAGCATATTCTCTTCTTCCACTACTTCAGTGATTTTTTCCCAAAAAAGTTTTTTTTTCTTGGATTGTTTTCTCATAACTTTTCCCTCCCAAAATTCAGTTTCGACCTTGCTGCACCAATTTTAATTTATGGACTGAAGGCTGAAGTCTTCATAGCACGCAACGATTACCCGTTTAAAAATTATTTAAAATATTTCCATTCATTCTTCTGGATGAACTGCGGTATTTGTTTGAGCTTTGAGCCTCCTCTCCTCCTTTTATGCGTATTCAGTTGATGTTCCTTTATGCAACTAATGATCTTCCCTTCAACATTGAAAATTCGCTAAACAAAAAGATGAGCCGATAATGTGGCAAATAAACTTTTTTTTAATCCAACAGGACGTCCATTACAATGAAAATACGCAGATGTTGCATTCACGCACACTGGGGAGATATCATCCTGTGCAAACACAAACAAAAATCGTAATCAAAGCTAATATTTTCCCTAAAGTAAATCAACTTTTAAACTGTGTTTAACAAGCCCACAAAAAAAGTCAAAACGGGAGCATCAAAACAAACACTAAAAAGCTGAGTGTAAACTGAACTGTCATGCAAAGAACTCAAAATAGGGCTTGCGTGAATAGATAATTTATTGACGCGATCTCACATGCAAGCCACCAAAGTCATCATCAAGCACGCACACACGAACATAGGGTCCCATCGCGATACATCTCAGAGAAAATGCTGCCTTAAAAATAACTCTCCTCCTAAAAAATATTATTTCTGTGTGTGTTCTCTGTTCTCTTTCCGCATATTCTATTATTGCTATGTAGGGGAGATTCCTTAATGTAAATACTTTAAATATAGTCATTCTTCTCAACTGATTAAGTAGATTTCTCTACTGTTTACCTCACGGATTATGTATTGTCACCGCACGCATGGTTGCGTTTTGTGGGATGTTCCCTGTCATGTAAATATGTACAGATGCACCTAAAATGCAAGCCACCAAAGTCATCATCAAGCACGCACACACGAACATAGGGTCCCATCGCGATACATCTCAGAGAAAATGCTGCCTTAAAACTCTCCTCCTAAAAAAGTTATTATTTCTGTGTGTGTTCTCTGTTCTCCCTCCGCATATTCTATTATTGCTATGTAGGGGAGATTCCTTAATGTAAATACTTTAAATATTGTCATTCTTCTCAACTGATTAAGTAGATTTCTCTACTGTTTACCTCACGGATTATGTATTGTCACCGCACGCACGGTTGCGTTTTGTGGGATGTTCCCTGTCATGTAAATATGTACAGATGCACCTAAATAATAAAAAAGGAGAGACTACTTCCCTGTTACGTCAACGTCACTTTTATCACTAAAAAGGTGACGGAGAGCCATGTCATGTCATCATGAGTTCCGAAATGTTTACTATTTAACGGTTCTCTTCTACTAAATACTTTAATCGGATGGGACTGATGGGAGCACTAATCCAGCAAAGTTTTTATCAGTCCTTCGTGTTTTCACCAAAATATTTATTGGTGTGTGGAACACCTTTTCTAATCTTCTACTAAATACTTTAATCGGATGGGACTGATGGGAGCACTAATCCAGCAAAGTTTTTATCAGTCCTTCGTGTTTTCACCAAAATATTTATTGGTGTATGGAACACCTTTTCTATAAATTGCCGGAATTTACTCTAAACTGCACTGATTTTGGAGCTTTAGGCTGATGGAAAAAATGGGTAAATCGTTAATATTATTTGAGCAGTTATTATAATACGATTATGACAATAGAGGCAATAATAACGCGGCCTGGTTTTACTCATCGTTGACACGCATTGGTATAAAAGGAGGATAAAGCCTTATAAATTTGTGTGAAGGCGAAAATTTTTAGATGAATGGAAAGCTTGAGAAGAGGTGCATAAATGCCAATGGTGGTGGTCTTTGGGATTCCTGGGGAGTACTGTTTGCACTAGAAAACGTCTTTTTTGATGTTTAATAACAATAAAAGGCGAAACATTTTTTTTGGGTAGTTATTCATAGTAAGGTACAATATGCGTGTATAAGGGTTATATTATGGCTTTAAGTGATGATGACGATGATCCCATTATTTATGGCCCTACCTTAAATATGACTTTTTTTTGTTCTTAGGCTTTAGCTGTGCTCCCTTTCCCTTGCTTACCTTTGTGGCATCGAATTCCTCGGTTGGTTGGATATTTTTGTGATACTTTGGACGAGTAACCCGTATGAGCTTTTTTTGGGGGTATAGTGGCTTTTAAAAAACGGACTGTGCGAGCTTTGTTTTGGTTCTGTGGAGAGTTCACTTATAACTTGTACTTAAAAACAATTTCATTAAAAAGAATGAAGTGCCAGGAAAGAAGTTCACATCTCGCAGTTTTTGTTGTTTTGTACGAGGGAAGAGCTGAAATAGGGTTTATCTTGATTTTTTTTCACTGAAACGAATAGTGACACTTTGAGTCTGATGGTAATGGCAGTTGTGGAATGTGGTAGTGATGATACTTCCCCATTGAAACATTTTTTCACGTTGAGCCCAACAAGGGAGAAATAGCTTTTGGTTAGCTTTGACCCTGCCAAGGGATCACAATACATTATCATTAACCATCCCATTCTCGGGAACTGACACCGTGAGGAAAATGGAGGAGAAGGGAAAATGCTCAAGAATGAATATTAATATTGAAAGATGGAAAACTTGAAATGTGTAAAATGCCTGAGATGCAAAGAGAGACAGAGAAAGAGGGAGAAGAGCAGAATAACTAACCACAAGCAACATTTTGTATTATTCCTTCTCCAGTGTCTCCATAATTTTCTGGGATTGCTACCTGGACAGAATTTCTAGTTAACTGCAATATGGAATCTGCCGTGAAACGAGACGTGTAAGCGTCATTCCAATGGTGACTGGATCCTGTTGTAAAAACCATTCACGAACAGTACGCAGGCATTTTGTCTGTCATGTTCATCGTTTCACTATTTTCATTCATAATTTTTTTAAAAAAGTTAAAAACGTTCCAGTGCACCCACTGGGGTAATCTTATGCTTATTGCTCTCCGAGACGTTGTGAAGGATCATTCATTCATGTTCAATTGTTTTCCTCATTATACCAGTGTACTTTTAAACTATGCCAATATTGTACAATAGGAATGCTGCTCCGTGCCTCTCTCGACAGCCTCTTTCATCTCCATTTCTGAGAAATGAAGCAGGAAACTGTGGGCTTATAAATATGAATAATCAATTTGATTAGAGAGGTAATAGCCCAGAATAAAAAATTCTTACTTTTGCTCACTGGGCTGAGATTGGGAACGAAAAGTTATGCAAAACTGTTACAAAAGTCAGAATTCGCAAGGGTTAAAGTCTTAAAAATTCATGAAAAGCGAACAAAAGTTATTCAATAGAGCGATTGGCATTATTATTATTTCCGTGAAATGGCACTCGTTTGACGGAGGAGAGAGCATAAATTTTGCGTGTATCTACTCGCAAAAGGTATCTCATTCTTTGAATTGCGCAACCAATCATCATGATAATTTAAAGAAATCACGAAGGAAAACATTTTATGTGGCTGTCTGCGCAAAAAAATATTCTTTGATTAGGTTTATTTATATTATTAGGTATTAGTTGATTGAAACAAGCTTTATAAAAAGTTCTTTGGTAGTGATGATAATGACAACTGTGGCATGATGGTGTTAAAAATTTCTAAGAAGTACGGGTGGTTGTGATGGTGGTGAGAGCGATTACACATAAAATCCTTTTTTTTTCTTGGTTGTCTCTGTTCAAGTCGAGTCCTTCTATTTTCTATAGAATATATTTTTAAAGGAAGCTTGTACATAGCTCACATAAAAGCAAAAAAAATTACGAACAGTTCCTAACTAACTTATGGGCAGCTTTTTTAGTTCCATCATTACACTCTATGAAAGCTGTTTGAAGTGGACGAGATTACGAAAAGAATAATATAATGGGAACAACTCCTCTGCAGCGGATTTATCCTTCGCGATTGCTATTGAAATGATGATGGTAATCAAGAGAAAGACGAAGACAAGTAGAAACGCGTCATTATGACATGACACTGCACATCACTTTCTTATACAGACCAAAAATATATATCTAATAAAGCTCCCAAGAAGAGTAGTGGGACTAAAGGGGGTTGATAAGCGGGCTAATGCATCACGAACAAAAAAATTTTTTGTTCCTATCATCCCCACATCATCCAACATTCATTCCATCTATCGCTCTTTTCGACAATGATTCAGGAACAATGCAAATAAATATCGTATCAATCGCATCTCGACTATATTTTTTCCCGTATGCCACCATCATCAGTACACCTTTCTGTGATTATCTTTATGTCATGTTCTTTACTCACCTGTCTGCTTACTGTTCATTTTTTTCATACAGAAGAAGGAGAAACGAGAAGGGATGTGTGATGGTGAGTGAGTGAGTGAGATGAGGCCCTAGTTATTAATTTAGAGGAGGATGTAACACACTTCCCTCCACCACAGCAACAACATTTTTTTGACTGAATTGGCTATGACTTTAAATAAGCAGGTGATTAATCACTTGTTTCTTTTGCATGATGGGCAAGGCACAAAAAAGTATTATGATAACAAGAAGAACAAGAGAGAAGAGATTTAATAACGAGACAAATCTCTGACACATATCTACTACTTCAAAACGTGCACTCCCTTTATGTAATGGGGCATGGAGTATAAGTTTATATATTTTAAATATTAATATACCCAGCGATGTATTCTGGTATCCTCCTCAGTGATCATGATATGCGATGGGCTTGGTTCCACTGGTGGTGGTGGTACGGTGTGGTGACTGGTGATGGTGGTGGTGAATGAGCGAGTGTCGTACATCTTCCAGCAGCACAGCCATTAAAATAAAAGTCTCCTAGTGAGATGCACTTTCTATAAGCTGCACAGAGTTTTTTTTAAAAAGTATGAATGTGATTTAGTATCAAAACTGCTGCTGCTGCTTTTTGCTGTGCTTTTGCTCCTACAAAACAGCGTTTGGGAAGAAGGTCTTGAACTCTTGCGACAGATATATACCCTTCCTTAAACTTATCGTAATACAATCTGAGCGTAAACTTTTATCACATAAATTGAGCAATGCAGGGTGCAACAGAGATAAAAAAAGTACATGTTGGGCAAGCACCTGCGCGTCATACAAAAATACATTTACAGCGAGAAAATGTCAATGTCACAGAAAAAAAGATTTTTTTACAGAGTATTGGCACTAGCTCACAATAAGCCACTTCTTAATACTACTCAAAATTGCTGGCTACTTGCAGTGCATTTAATGTCGTGTTGATGAGCTGACATGTGCTGTGAGTTCAAGCCATACGAAGATAACGTCATATCATCATATCCTCGCCTCACGTCTCTCCCAAAAGTACAGACATCAAAAAGGGCTAAAGAAGCCAGTGTTTTCCTTGCGCAAGTGGATTGTGGGTTGTGGGTTGGGCCGGGCTAAAAAGTCACGAAATTATGTCAAACACCAGCCGTATAATCACAGCTAAGAAGTGGAGAAAAGTTGATAATGAGACAAAAGGACATTAAGTAACATAAAGAAGTGAAAAATTAAGTCTTTGGGAAAATGACGAGGAAAACAGCAGAGGGCTCAGGACAAATTGTTTTTTTTTCTTATGGGATGATTTCAAAAAAGTCAATCTAGGAGAAGGAGAGTAAAAACCACCGCATGGTATATATGTACATCTTCAAACTAACCTCTATACCTGCTGAAGCCTCGTCTTTCCTAACAGGATGAATAGAATTTTGATGATGATTTGTAATGCCTGTTAATGCGTCCAAGTTATAGCCATAAAAAGCAGCACCTTCACAGTTAGCCAGAAAGGGAGAGAGAAGCTAAAAGATTCTGTTTTTTCCGTCTTCACCGTGTAATATGGATGGATATTCTTAAGCTATTTAAGTGTAAATAGGCAATCGTTTTTATCATGTCGTCATCATGTCATTGTAAAGTATTATTAGGAAGCTTTTGTGATGATGTTTAAGGGACAATAACTCGTTAGCATATGTATACCATACTGACGGGCAGTTTCATTCAGGTTTATTCAGGGAGAAAAGTATGCAAAAGTATATAAGATGTATAATGTAGCCTACTAAAATGCCTGAAAATAATATTGGGTGAGTGAGTTCTTTTTTTAAAAAAAAGTTGCATCTGCAAAAGCAAAGTCATATTTTTTATTACTCTGGCGCGTCATCATATTCATGCCTCCTATTTGGCTAGTAAAACGCGCACATATATAAATTGGTGTCTTTGTGTTTATAAAAATTACTACTGCTATTAGCATTATTATTATTCATTTCTGTAATAAAAGGTGAGGCTGACAGCAACTCCATGAGTTACAGCCTGCAAAAGTTCCTTCTTTACAGCTTCCAGTTAGTTAGTGAAATGACACCGTTCTCGCTACAATATATTATGTGATTAGGCTGGTGTGCATATGATGACTTTTTGGGCAGTGCTTATGCTCCTCACCACAGTTAGTTAGTGAAATGACACCGTTCTCGCTACAATATATTATGTGATTAGGCTGGTGTGCATATGATGACTTTTTGGGCAGTGCTTATTCTCCTCACCCAACAAAGCACTGGCACTGGAGGAAAATGACATGCGCAATATTTTTCTTTGCACTAAAGGAAAAAAAATATTACGTCTGGTCACTGGTTGGAAAGAGCCAAAACAGCTTGTTTCTTATACCATCTTCCTGTTCTTTACTCAATTTATTAGCAGCCACTTTAAAAAAAAGTTTTGTTGTTGCTTCATCCATTTCACTCAGGTGTGCAATCACAAAAGATGTGGGCGAGATGGGCTGAGTTCGTGCGATACCGACTTTGGCAATTTTGCTAACGAGAGCCGAATGCAGAAGTGGAAGCTGAAAAGCATTATTAGCTTTGTCTCCTTTTCCATGAAGTGACAAGGAGCTATAAAAGAAGTGCTGATCATCTTGCAGATGAGGATTTACACTCTAATGCGGAGGAACAGTNCTCCTTTTCCATGAAGTGACAAGGAGCTATAAAAGAAGTGCTGATCATCTTGCAGATGAGGATTTACACTCTAATGCGGAGGAACAGTTTAAGTTAGGGACACATGACGGAAGTTGCATTATACTAGATATTGCGGATGAATATCATCCTCACTCAGAGCTCAAACTTTTTATATCTTCCTGTTGGAAATATCGGAGGGTAATGCAAATGTTATATAGCGATAGCGTTAGCTTGCCACTCCATGAGGCATTTTGTGCGCGGTTAATAAATGTCATTGGAGGCTCTAGCTGTGAAAGCTTGTTACTCCTTAACAGCTTTCTATATACTGGGTCTCCACTTGACTATATTACTACTGCTTCTTGCCATATTATTTTCAGTTCTAGTTTGTACGGTTGCTCCCACTGCCACTTTTACTACTAGCAGTAGTGCTATTATTACCACTACTGGGGGATGATTTGTTGCCAGTGAAATAATGAACTGTCGTTGTTGTCATCGTTGGGTTTTTTTGGTTGCTGTTATCATCACAGCCTTTTGCATCCCATCAGAAATCATGGTCATCTGGTGACAATGGGGAACAACAAACCACCTCTCAACATGCTCTCAGCACCTGCACCAACGAAAACCTAAAAGGCACGGAAAATAATGAAAATCATCATTGTTAAAAGTATATTGTTCGGACTGGGGTGGTGGTTGTTGGTGTTGCGCTGTGTAAGAACTCCACAATAAAAAAGGAACTGCCATACACACTGCCATTAATGTAAATGAAGAGCGTATGAAATATTTATTTGAGAGGAGTGCTCACTATTTTCCTCCTCAACTGTCGTAAGTGAAACTACTGAAGCAGCAGCGATATGATAGCGATTTTACTGAAGGAGACGCACACTGAAAAAATATTCAGCTTTAAGTTTAAAAGGCTATTACAAAAAAAAGTCACGCTAAATTTGTCCGCGTACTCATGGAAAGGCAGAGCATATAAAAGGTCTCACACTTTGCAAGTGAATAGCGGCAAAAAAGCAGTATAGGAAAAGCTGTACTGATATGGATAATGAATATTGAATAATGTAACTCCATATTTTTCAGATTTATTTCCATTCATATTTTAAAAAGGTGGATAAATGATGACGTGACGCTTTTTCAGCCACAAGCTAACAAGCCAACTGCTCTCCTGAAGCCATACTATCAGAGTCACCTCACCACTTTCCATTTGTTGAGAGGCAAGGCCATAAAAAGAGGGTGCTGGAATAAAAACAGGGACGCCTTCACAATTACAAAATGCTTACAACAATCAGAACAATGGGGCAAGGAGAAAAAAAACCTTTCACGCCGAAAAAAATGTGCTGAGCACTTGAAGGGTCAGTTAGTTTGAAGGTATTACGGAGCTACAAAGTGAGAAATGAGAATGCCAATTTCTAGTGAACCCAGGCGTTCGATTGTCCCGTTATTAATGCTATTCGCCAACAATTGATCGGCGAACAATCGCTCGTCATTAGTTTTAGGCTTGTTGGTTTCAGTGGCAAAAAAGTGGAGATAGCGTTTCCATTCAAGATGAGGAAAATGTTGGGGACGTGCTAGAAAAAGGGTTGGAATGTTCACAGTTCCCAACAAAGAAGAGCAAAGCTTCATGGGAACATTTTACGTCATGTCGAAAAGTGATATGTGTAAATTTCAAGGTTCCGTATTTCTAAAAGTTAACTGATTAATTATGCAATCGAAAAAAGGTACAAATTTCGCAATTTTATGAAAAAAATGGTTATTGAAATTGGAAAATTTAAAAATGTAGGCTACTAGAATGTGGTTAATATACTCCTTATTACACCGATATTTTTAAGAGCTCGGAAGCAGCGCTTATATAATGGTTGCAGTAACAAAAAAAGAACTAAATTTTAAAGCAGTTAACTCCATCAAAAGTGAATGACAAGGTGGCCTGACAGATTTCAACAAGAAAAATACATGAAAGGAGAACAACAAAGTTAACTGATTAATTATGCAATCGAAAAAAGGTACAAATTTCGCAATTTTATGAAAAAAAAAGTTATTGAAATGGGAAAATTTAAAAATGTAGGCTACTAGAATAGAACATGGTTATTACACTCATTACTACACCGATATTTTTAAGAGGTCGGAAGCAGCGCTTATATAATGGTTGGAGTAACAAAGAAGAACTAAATTTAAAAGCAGTTAACTCCATCAAAAGTGAATGACAAGGTGGCCTGACAGATTTCAACAAGAAAAATACATGAAAGGAGAACAACAACTCCATCATTGTCAGAAGTGTTGGAATTTAACAATTTCTTAACTAGTTGATACACACAACTCACACAATGACCGATCAGTTTTTTTTCTCTTAAAAAATTTGAATAAGTATATTTTCTGAGTTATGAGCAAAACTGATGTTTCTACCTTTTTGGACAATATCATGTAAAGTCAAGAAAAAATTCCAGTGAAGAAAAAAAAATTATTATTTTGCTGACTGACTACACCTCTGAAAAGTTATATATTTTCTGTGCCTATTGTCCTTTTACTTTATTTATGGAATTCTTACTGAAAAGGAGAGAGCGAGAAAGGAGAAAGAGGAAAAGCACATTTTATCATTCAAGCTACAACCTGAACAACGCGAATACAATTCATCGTTTATGTGTTCGGTGGTGATTTGAATATTAACGAGATGATCCATTTTCCACGAGCTTTGTAATTCCCTCGCTTGAGTAGCTATTCATTTTTCAAGTTGTTAAACTATATTCAACCCGTGTCATCGTCAAGTGGTCTCTTTTAAAAAAAGGCTTGACTACTGGGCCCCCTGCAGAAACTCCAAACTTTGTGATGCAACGCAACGGCGCAAACAGTGATGAATCTCAGTTTTGGAAAGTTACATGGATTTCCTCGCGTTACAGTAAAAATTATATAGCTATGAAGTGGCAGTAAATAAGTAGCAATTTTAGCTTTTGCCTCGCTCTCAGCACGAAAAAGTGGACAAAATGATTTTCAGAGCAAGTGTACATAAGGAAGGTAGGTAGGTATGATACACCTTTGCTGTGGTCGAAGAAGGAAAGTCATAAAACTCTGCGTCTATACCAAATAATTAGCCGTTTCAGAAAAAAAACTTACAACTGCTTTACATATGTCAATAATCCGCCTACTTGAAGGGAAACGATGACAGCTCATGGTTGTTTTGAAAAGAGGAATAATCAACTCGTACCCCAAGTTGACTTTTTGAGATGTGTGCAGTTGAGCAGTGAGGAGAGGTAGAGAGTACAGAGGAAGGCACAAAAGCGGAAAAGCGACTCATTCATTTTAGATGCTTTTTCACACTTGACAACATTCAATCAAAAGAATTTTCTGTAGGATTTCCTTCTTAGCGGGCTATGAAAGAGTGACGAAAACAAAGCCTTACAAAGTGAAAAGGCACCGTGCATTCACGCACACACCTCTTTTCATGAATTCCTCAAAGGTATATACCAAAGTACTTTGTAATTTCGTATACATTTTGCATTTACGCTTACCCCTGCCATTTTAATTCCGCACACATTTTGCGGAATTTACCAACCTTGTTATTCAAAATCATTGGACTCTGTTAACTTTTCAATATATTAGCTTTTAAAGGAGGAGTACTTAGCTAATCCGCTTGTATACTGAAGAAACTGTAATGCACGCTTTGATAAGCTGCTCGACAGCAAAATACTACGCTCTGCGCTCTATACTCCTGGATTTTTACCTAGGGGAAATAACCGACGGTTTTATTAACCGTGCCCTCCTTGTTTTCCTGTAACAAAGCGTGAATCAAAACATGTACTTAAAAAGCAGGAGCAAAAGGTCTCTTGGGTGGCAGGCACGATTTCATACAGTGAAAAAAAAAATTGGTGGTCGTGGCTTTTTTTTTGGTGCTATGAAGCGTACAGAAAAGGAAGGAATGTTATAGATGGTAGTTCGGTGATGGTTGATATGCAGCAGTATTGTGGCAATGGCACCCATTCTTAACTCCAAAATAAAAATTGGGTGTCCATATGTTTGGACGGAGAAAAGCTGCGCTCATATGCCCGATGTCGAGAGGTGAATACTGTCACGGGAGGTAAAAACGTACCGACCTGGATTTTTGGACCGCCCTTCCAATTTTACAAGCAGACTTGGGATGGGAGAGCGAGTGAGTTTGCTGCTACTTCTATCCCAAATGGACAGATGAAATGTACAGCACTCAACAAAAAGCTGGAGTTTTTTTTTCTACATAAAGTTTGTCTGGCAAATCCTGAATTTGAGATGAAAGTGGCCAGTCTAACTAGCCTGTCAGAGTGGATAAAAGGAAACAAAGCGGAGTAAAGCGAAAGAGCGTAACGTTACACATAATGAAAAAAGGCAACAAGCAAGATAAAGAACGATCATGGGCAGGACTGCAAGAGAAGTGTCACAAATGCTTGTTCCTTCTGTCAGAGAGTCGTGTCCAAGTTGTTTGTCCTTTTTGTCACTTAGCACACACACACACACACACACACACACACACACACGCATATATGCCTTTCGTGATGACTTTTATTTTAACACAATACGAAAAAAAAAACCAGCTTCACTGAAATCGTGACATGGTAAAAAAAATCCTCGACTGAGTAGCACTGTGCGGTTTCTTCCTACAGAAAATTATCATTTGAATAGTAAGCATGTCATTTTGCTAACGAAACCTACTCGAGTGCTCCCCCATTGGCGTTATTATTGCAAAGTAAATACAAATCTCATTAAAGAGAATATTTAGTCACTAACTCAATTACCATTATTTC